>ML789992.1:346293-357568 GCA_009831015.1 Picea engelmannii | reverse complement strand
TTAATTTTCAAGAACTTTTCATGAAATTTTCATTGGAAGGAAAAGAAATTGAGTTAAGAGGTATCACAGGGAAACCCAGTAAGGTGATAAGCTCTAATGGCATGACAAAATTATTGAAAAAGGGGCATCAAGGTGTTATTGCATGACTATTCTCACTAGATGTTCAAATATCTAAGCCATCTATTCCCCTAGATCTTCAAGGGATCATTGATAAGCATTCCAAAGTATTTGAATATATTCCCAAAGGTCTTCCACCCACTCGAAATCATGATCATGATATTCACCTAATTCCTGGGAGTGTTCCTCCTAACATCAGGCCATACAGATACCCTTATGCCTAGAAGAGTGAAATTGAGCATATGGTTGAAGAAATGTTAGAGGCTGGCATTATTAGACCTAGCCAAAGTTCTTACTCTGCACCAGTAGTAATGGTATTCAAGAAAGATGGCTCATCGCGTATGTGTCCAGATTATAGAGAGCTCAACAAGATCACTATTAAAGATAAGTTTCCAATTCCTGTCATTGATGAATTGTTAGATGAACTACATGGAGCAATCTATTTCACAAAGTTGGATCTTCGTTCAGGGTATCACTAGATTAGAATGAAGGAAGAAGATATCCCAAAAACAACATTCCGAACTCACGAAGGGCATTATGAATTTTTGGTCATGCCTTTTGGCCTTATACATGCACCTTCCACATTCCAAGGGTTGATGAATTCCATTTTCAATCCCTTCCTTCGAAAATTTGTGTTAGTATTTTTTGACGATATACTAATCTTCAGCAAGTCTTGGGAGGATCATGTGCGACATGTTGACAAGGTGCTACAACTACTAAAGGAGAAAAAACTATATGCCAAACCATCCAAATGTTTATTTGGAGTGAAGGAGGTAGAGTATTTGGGTCATATTGTATCTCATGAAGGTGACAAGGTAGACCCTAACAAGATTAAGGCCATGATGGATTGGCCGATTCCCAAAACATTGAAGAATCTTAGAGGATTTTTGGGTTTGACAGGTTACTACTGCAAGTTTGTTCGACACTATGGAAGAATAGAAACACCTTTAATGACACTAACTAAGAAGGACGCATTTTCATGGACTCCAGAGGCAACTAAAGCTTTTGAACAACTTAAAGAGGTGATGTGAAAAGCTCATGTCTTGACCACTCCAGACTTCACAAAAACCTTTATTGTGGAATGTGATTCCTCAGGAAATGGAATTGGTGTTGTCCTAATGCAAGAAGGAAGGCCCCTGGCATTTGAAAGTCAACCACTCAAGGGAAAGGACTTGAGAAGGAAATGATGGAAATACTACATGGAAATTCGTCCTATTAGGTAAGGACGCCATTTCTCCAAATATTAAAGAACAACCTAACCATGGCACAAAATCGTATGAAACAACAAGCAGATCAACATCGTAGTGAAAGAAGTTTTGAAGTAGGAGATTGGGTGTTTTTAAGACTAAAACCATACAAACACATGTCCCTCAAGCAAGCCAAGAAGGGTAATAAATTATCACCAAAGTATTATGGCCCTTATAAAGTGTTGCAAAAGATTGGTACTATGGCATACAAATTGGAGTTGCCTGCATCTTCACGAGTACACCCAATTTTCCATGTTTCATGCTTAAAGAAGGTTATATGTGACAAGATCCCAGTTCAAATTATATTTCTAGAACTTGACGAGGAAGGAAAAATCATATTGGAGCTTGAAGCCATCACTGACACAAGAATTCACTAGCTGAGGAATAGATCCATTTCAGAGTATCTCATTAAATGGAGGAAACTATCAGCCAAATATTCCACTTGGGAAGATGAGTCTTTTATATAGAAGCATCCAGAGTTACTCAAGCATTGTGGACAACACTTGTCTCAAGGGGAGGGGAATGTTAAGCCCTAAATAATGGCTCATTACCCCTTAATTGGGGCATATTACATTAGTAATGTTATTTTATTTATGTCGGCTTTAGTCCATTAGTTGTAATTATACTTCCTAGTCTTCTATATATAACAAGGAGACATTTTCATTTGGAATCATCTTGTAATTGTACATTTATGTGGGCATAAGGAGGTCGCCCCCTCGAAGAGGCTTATTATCTGAATTTCTCTCTTGTTCAAGGCATTGAGTACTTATTCTGAGGTTTTTCTATGCTATATTGATATTTGGTTCTTAACACTATGTTGTCATCTTGAACTCTCAGTCAGTGTGCTTTTGCGTGTGGACCTAGTAGACATCCCTTTCTAGTAGCAGAGATGATATGGTGGTATCCTCTCCTTATTCTTTCATGTAACCAATTAACATCTGAGTCAACTTACTTGCAACTTATGGATCTTTAATAAAGCACAAACAACAGTGTAAGAAGGTATTGACTTGATCCTCGACTTCTACTAGGTGACCTAGGTCACACAAGGCTTCTGCACACACTGTGCACTGCAATTCCTCCCGACGCTGTTTTTCATAAGCCTTTTTCTCGACGCATTGCAACGCAGTCTGTCTACTTGCTTCTTCTATTGATCTTTGGGTTGGACGCTAAATTTCCTCACACATGCGAGCCTCCTCCAAAGATATTTACTTTGTGCACTGTAGTTCTTTATGCGCACGAGCTTCTTCCAATGACCTCTCCATCCCCCGCTATACTTCTTCGTGGGTCCGTGCTTCCTCTAGCGACCTTTGCATCAGCCTCTGCAATTCCTCTCGGATCCGTGCCTCTTCAAGAGACCTCTAAGTCACGCGTTGCAGCTCCGCACACGCTTTTTCTTCGTCAAGGAGACTTCTTTTTCTGGGAAACATCAAAATTAGGAGGGGGAATGGGGTGCCTTCCTGATCTTATCATCTGGTTGTTAACCCAAGCCTTCACCATGCTCAAAGTCTACCTGAGTCTTTTCCCCTCTGCGGGTTACTACCTGAACGTATGCTTCTCCATTCTTCTTCTTGTTTTTTCTTGGCATGCACCATGTTACAGTTAGTCTTCTTGTCCTCCAACTTCTTTAGTAAGTCAGGACAGTCCTCGGTTACATGTTTAGGAATATCACATTATGCGCAGAGCATGCACAACTTAGTGAAAAATCGTGAGACATGACTAATCTAACCGCAATTGAAACATGTGGGGGGTCTATCACCTCCTCCACCATATCCGCGACCATGATCATTCCCATATCTACCTTAGGGTCCTCCTTGATATCTACCTCTGTTGGTGCCATCGCGCTCACCACCCTTTTTCTCCTCTTGTACACAAAAATCATCCTGAGTGATGTCTTGCATTAACTGAAGGGAGCGACAACTATTGAAATCATGGCCTATAGATTTACAAAACTTGCATAATCGGGTGTTAGTCATTGTCTGATATTTCTGTAATGTGGGATAGCGGGGTGGCACATGGCCCCATTGCCTGCAAATATCACACCATTTTGATTGTCTTGATGGAAATAGACTTAGTGTTTCGGTCGTCACATAATTTGGAAGGACTGGGAACTCGTCTCGACGATGCCTCTTTGAAAGGAATGTAGTACACCATACATGCTTTCGCACAACTTTAGTCTTGGCCATATATTGCAATTGTATTGTTAGGTTGGCCAGTTGCGATTGAACCTGCACCAACTTGAACCATGTCTCTGTGCCTCCAGATGTAGCCTCCAATTGTATCACGATCTCAACTACCTTGGCCTAAGTCGTCACCTTTTGTTGGGTGAGAAAGACTCGGACATGGGGGAGAAACCCCTCAATGAGTCACTCTCTCTGCTACACATCCTGAATCTGGAATGTCAACCTATCCAGCAAGATGGTCATAATCCCATATGGTTTCTCCTTCTTTCTACTTGATTTCCTTGTTTTCTGTAATGCATTGGGATTATGAATTTGACTTTTGAAATTACTGAAGTAGGTCTCGCTTGATCTCAGCCAATGATCTCACCTGTCCCACTAGCGTAGTAGCCTTATATTTCATGTACCACATCAGAGCCCTATCTGATCCACGTGGATATTGGTGGCCACCCAACTATTCCAACTGGCTCCTCTTGACAGTTTTTAGTTCAACACGTTCTTCTGTACTTATTTGTAATTGTGGGTTCTACACTTTCAGGGATTTCTAAGGCCCTACACATCTTCCAGGTGGATACTAGTGGCCTCCCACCTAATCCAACTGGCTTATTTTGTATGTTTTCATGTCAACACATCTTTCTATACTTCCAAGGCTATTTTTGGGCCCTAAAAAATATTCTTTTGGCTCGCCACAGTCAAACTATAGATGGATTTAGAGTTTGACAATGTAATGTGTAGTTATCTAAAATACCTTTCCAACGGGCTATCACACACCTAAAACGAAGGTCGTATTCAAAAGTTACGACACTGGAAAGTTGAGGTACCAACTTACCCATAGGGGCCCACATAACTTTTGGCGTTTAATCTCCTAGGGTTAGCTTATTGGATGTCTATGGTTTTGGCATTCATGAGTAATGTTAAAAAGGAATATGGAGCCTCATTGTAATTATTCTGATTAGACAGATGCGTGTAGCAGCCACATCTCTTCTCAGAGATAGCTACCACAATTCGAGCAAGTGTTTCGGTTCTACAATTTTACAGTTTCAGCCTATTTCATTTATTAAATAGAAGATATTGTTCACTAGATATCTATGTTGTTCTTCATATCTCTGTGTTTATTGTATTCATTCTGTTAATTAGTTTGTTCCGCTACTAAATATGGATCAGTGGTATCAGAGTGGTCTTCTCTTCATTTATTTTTCTTTGTGCATGTCCTCGCCAAGATTTGGGTACAAGAAGTTGGGACTCGAACCAGTTGAGCCGTTGCAAGATCGGTCACACTGAGCCCGACAACAACCCATGGGGGAAAAAAAGAAAGATGATGGAGCAGGAGATCCTTTTAAAATGTTACTCGAGGAAGTCCTTGCGCAACAAAGGAATGAAATGATGGACAACTTTGCGTAGATCCTTCAGTGATTGCCCACATGAGAAGCATCTTCATCAAGTGGCCATGCAACCCCCTTCAAGGTACAGTTAAATTTTGATATTCCATTATTTGAAGGACTAATAGATGCTGATGCTGTAGATAAATGGTTGAATATGCTCAAAGGGTATTTTTTGGTTCACAATTTTTTCAATAGGGAAAATATTACATTTTCACCCCTCAAGGTTGTCCCCCATGTTAAGGACTGGTGGGATACCTAATCTGAGCAAAGGGACATAGAGGAATCTGCAATATTTATGGTTTCCCCTACATGGGATTCCTTCTAGGATTCCATTGAAGAACAATACTACCCTGTTGGAAGCTATGAGCACCAGTACACTAGATGGGCCACCCTGCTTCAGGAAAGGGACCAGACAGTACCAAATTTCACCAATATTTTCCATAAAAGCACCAAATTGGTTATCAAAGACTCTGAGTGACATCTAGTTCTCAAATAGCACGACTGTTTGCATAGATACATTTAGACAGAAATGGAGTTTCTAGACATCGCCTAATTGGGTACGACATATAAATATGCTATCAAGATCGAGCATAAATTTAAGCAGACGAGGAGAGAATTTGGATTTGCAAACTTCTCACAACCGAAGCAAGGAAAAGGCAGTCCCAACCCACATAGCAAGGGACAAAGAAAAGATGGCCACTCTCAGGACAACCAGTCCAAGACGGGAAAATGGTGTGAATACCGTAAAATCCCTTGTCACAACACTGAAGAATGCTGCTCCAAGAAGTCACTCATGGCCCAACTGAAGGCTTCCAAGTCAGAGGCTGATTTAGACTCTGAATCAAATCCAGAAGGAGGGAAGTGGATTATTTATGGTGAACCTAGTTCCATTTTCGCTACCACCAAAGTCCAGTCAAGCGAACTAGAAGAACAAGAGGAAGGGGAACGCCTCTTCCAGTCATAGATGTGGGTAAAGGGGGATCCACTTCATTTCATTTTCGATAGCGACAGTCAGAATAACTTGATCTCAGTAGAGGTCTTCAAGCAACTAGACCTGCCGATGACACTGCACCCACAACCCTACACCATCGACTGTCTTTTCCAAGGAAGAGATCTCCATGTTAGCCAACAATTTTGTTTTCCCTACAACATCAAGCCTTTCAAAGAAAAGGTATTGTGTGATATTTCTCCCCTTGAAGTTTGTGATGTTCTTTTAGGACAACCATATTTGTGGAAGCGTCATGTTGTGTATGAGTCTAGACCCTGCAATGTTATTATTACTTTGGGTAGAAAATTGTACATGATACCAGAGGTAGCGCCGCCTATCGCTATTTCTTTAATCTTTGCTAAGAAATGCAACAAGGTCATTTCACAGAATGAGAAGTTCGTCTCCTTTGTGATCCATGCTCACAGTAAGAAGAAGGTCGTTGCCACATCCGTGGCCTCTACACATAGCCTCTCTTTGTAGCATAAGCAAGTGGATAGGATCGTGGAAGAGTACAGAGACATCTTCTCCTTACCCACCGGGGTACTGACACACTTCCAAGTCAAGCATCCAATTGATCTAACCCCTGGTGCACCTCTGCCTAATGGACCATTCTATCGTCGCTCACTGATGGAAAATGAAGAAATCAAGCATCAAATCCAAGAGCTTCTTCAAAATGGGCACATCAGACCTAGCTCCTCCCCTTGCAGAAGCCCGATTGTACTGGTGCAGAAGAAGGATGAGACCTGGTGACTTTTCATTGATTACATAGCATTAAATAAAATCAGATTCAGGAACCGGTATCCAATTCCCATGATTCATGACCTTCTTGAACAACTCAAGGGGGAAAATTTCTTCAACAAGATTGACCTAAAGTCTGGCTACCACTAGGTTCCCATCGAACCAACTGATGTATGGAAGACAACTTTCAAATCTAAAGAAGGTCTCGTCGAATGGTTGGTCATCCCCTTTGGCTTAAAAAATGCACCAACCACTTTCATGATTTTGATGGATGATATATTGAGACCCTTCACCAACTCTTTTTTGGTGGTATATTTGGATGACATCCTCATCTTCAATAGAACTTGGGAGGAGCACATGCGACATATTCAATAGGTTCTGAGCACTCTGCGACATCACAAGCTATATGCCAACTTGGAAAAATGATCCTTTGGCATGAATAGATTCCAATACTTGGGCTACATTATTGATGAACATGGGGTATATATTGATCCAACTAAGATCCAAGTCATCCGTTACTGGCTAGCCTCGACCACACTAATGAGCTTCGAAGCTTCTTGGGATTGGAAAACTTCTACCGACAGTTCATGTTGGGATTCTCCCATATTGCATGGGCCCTCAACCAAGTGACCAAATGCGGTATAGGGGAAAATTTCATGTGGGGGAAGGAACAACAAAGAGCATTTGATGATCTGAAGCATCACTTGTTCTTAGCTCCAGTACTCTCCTTGCGTGATCTTAAACAACCATTCGATATTGAGACTGATGCATATGACTATGCTGTAGTCACAGTTCTCACTTAACATGGTCATCCGATGGCATACCATAATGAGACACTCTCAGATACTGTCTGGAAATACCCCACCTATGACAAGGAAATTTATTCCATTGTACAAGCTTGTTGTCAATGGAAACATTAAATTCCGGGAAAGGAGACGATCATCCAAACTGATCACAAGCCTCTGTAGTTCATATAGACACAGGGGAAGTTGCAGAATGACCGCCATCATAAGTGGTCCACCTACCTGCAACGGTTCCATCTCAACATCAAGTATAAGATAGGGAGCACAAATCATGTCGCTGATTGCCTCAGTCGACCTCTTGTGGCTGCACTCACCACTGTGCTCCATTCCTATGGACATGAGGCATCTGAGTGGCCCAAACTTTATCAACAAGATCCAGACTTCACCACCACCTATCATCTCTTGGGTACATGCACGAATGTCACCGATTTTTACATTCGGGACTGACTGTTATGCCATTTGGGCCATCTCTGTGTTTCTGCAAGTGAGCGTGCAAAGATGATTTGGGAATCCCACTACACTTGGATGGAAAGACATTTTGGCGTGGAGAAAAATGTGGCCGTTCTATAGAAACATTTTTATTGGCCAAAACTTCGACAGAACGTCAGCAAGTATATCATATCTTGCACTGCCTATGCCATTTCCAAGCCAGCCATAAATAAGCAAGGCTTATACACCCCTCTTCCTACCCCCGAGAAGCCTTGGGAATCCATATCGATGGATTATATGTCCGACCTTTCGTCCACCAAGAAAGGAAATGATTGTGTATTTGTGGTTGTTGATCGGTTTTCGAATATGGCCATCCTCACACCTTGCAAGAAGAACATCAAAACGATAGATACTGCCAAGCTCTTCTTCAAACGAGTGTAGGTCCATTTTGGGATACCACAGACCATCATCTCCAACCAGGACAACATGTTCCTCAACACATTTTGGTCGAGTCTCTGGTCACTGTTGGACACCAAGCTCACTAAATCCACTGCTTTCCACCCCCAAACATATGAACAAACAAAGGTTATCAATCGGATTACTGTGCACATCCTGTGCATGTACAACTCTAAGTATCCACGTACATGGGATGGGACTCTCCCCTATGTTCAATACAGGTACAACAGGGATCTCCATAGCTCCATCGACCATAGCCCATTTCAGGTGGGGCTAGGATTCCAACCCTTGGGTCCCATTGATGTTGCACTACATCTTGCAACCACATAGACAAACTCTTCCCATGTTCATTCTGGGACTGACAAAGCCACCAGATTCATTGAGTGGATTCAGCACATCCACCAATAGGTCCATGAGATTTTTTAGAAAGTCAATGCTAAGTAAAAGCAACGCCATGACCAACACAGGGTATCGCAATAGTTTCAGTTTGGAGACAAGGTCTGGTTAAATTTGCAGAAAGAGCATCTTACAAGGCCCAATCGAAAGCTCCGCCCACTTTGCTATGGAACTTACACTATCACCAAGGCCGTGGGTAGCAATTATGTTTAGCTCAACACTCCACCCTTCCTTGGCTTGCACCCAATGTTCAATGTGGACCTCCTTTGGCCATATTTTCCACCATTATTGGACACCTCAGAGATCACAGAAAAACTGACACCAATAGAGCTCAACCCTAACTGCATGGAACATGCATCCATTGATAATATAGTGGACACACAGGTCAAGGGCACTCGCCAGCAGAGGATCCAACTTTATCGGGTTATCAAGGCAGGGAAGCTCCTCCACCAAGGAAAGTGGCTCACCCAGGGCCAAATTCAACAAAAGTTTCCTCACCTAATGGGGGACCTCAACGCGATGGAGACCATTGCTTCCTAAGGGGGGAGGACTGATCCAGGTGGATATTGGTGGCCACCCACCTATTCCAACTGGATCCTCTTGACAATTTTTAGTTCAACACGGTCTTCTGTACTTCTTTGTAATTGTGGGTTCTACACTTTCGGGGCTATTTGAATCCCTACAAATCTTCCAGGTGGATACTAGTGGCCTCCCACCTAATCCAACTGGCTTATTTTATATTTTTTCATGTTAGCACATCTTTCTATACTTCCAGGGCTGTTTTGGGGCCCTAAACAATGTTTTTTTGGCTCACCACAGTCAAATTGTAAACAAAGTTAGATTTTGACAATGTAACACGTAGTTCTCGAAAAGACATTTCCAACGGGCCATCACGCGCCTAAAACAAAGGTCATATGCAAAAGTTACGACCCTAGGAAGTTGAGGTACCAAATTACCCATATGGGCCCATATAAATTTTGTCGTTTCATCTCCTAGGGTTAGGTTTTTGGATGTCTAGGGTTTTGGCATTCATGAGTAATGTTAAAAAGGCCTCTGGAGCCTCATTGTAATCATTCTTCTTAGAAAGATGCACGTAGCAGCCATATCTCTTATCAGAGATAGTTACCACCATTCGAGCAAGTGTTTCAATTCTGCAGTTTTACAGTTTCAACCTATTTCATTTATTCAATAGAATATATTGTTCACTAGATATCTGTGTTTTTCTTCATATCTATGTGTTTATTGTATTCATTTTATTAATCAGTTCATTTCGCTCCTAAATATGGATCACTATCCCTGAACATAGTCTCAAGTTGCACGATCTTAGCTGCATCATCTCTAACCCTATTTGCAGACTAGATTGCTTCACATGTGAACCGATGTTGCTATGCATCATCCTTACCCATTATATGGAACATGAGAAACCTCAGTGTACTATCTTGATTTTCCATCTTCGAACTAAAACTAGTTCCTCCTTTATGGATGCTATTAGCTAGATCTTTCCACACTACTATCATTCGGGGTAAAGTATTGTTGACTTCACCTTCTTCTTCACTTGTTTTGTCACTTCTTTCTTCTTCTTCTCTTTTCTTGACTCTAATCTCTTCACTAACTACTGTGTTTTATTCTTGATTAAAAATGCACAAGAGGGGTGGTACAAAGGGGGGGTAAGACCATCTTCTTCTTAAAATTCTTGTGACGTGACCTAAAGAGATATATACTTGTATCCATGCAAGACCATCCAACAATATCAAGTCATCTCCCCCACCACTAGGGGAGCCCCCATATTCCTTTTCTTCTGGTACACCACCAATATGCACCCTCTCTTCTTGACCTGAATATGCACCACAAGCATGCGCTCCTGCCTCTTGGGCCGATCCACGCACTTCCATTGTGCATGTCATCTCTCAATCTGATCTGTGCACTATCACCTTGCCAATAATCAGTCTCTCCATTCAACACACAATTTCTTTGCATGCCATCATCTCTCTTGCTTAGCGCACTGCCACTGTGCCAAGGGACAGATTCTCTTCTGATCAATGCCTCATGGTACTGCGTGACAACTTCTCTTTTTGTCAGCACATAACAGTGCAACACTTCCTCCTCTGAGTCTATGGGTGCACTGAAAATTTGTTCTCGCGCACCACACATGTGCGATCTCTTCTCTCTTAAGGTTGTGGCATACCACAATAACCAAAGGGTACGAGCTTCATCACTTGGGCCCTCACTACCACTGCATTCACTACTGGTATCTTTCACTCCAAGCCTCTTCGCAGGCCTGTCCTTGCCTATGTTCCACTCTGGCACAACATCGTCTTCCACACCACTTCTTGGTGTGAGATTCCTATTCATTTTGGGCCCTACACCTCGCTGCGTACCATTGGATAACTCTTCTCTACTCCTCTTCTTAGCTTTCTCCCTCAACTTAAATATTCTTGCGTATCTCTTGGCTCTTTTTCTCCTCCGCTCTTCTAGATCCATTCTAGTCCTCACCTCATCTCAACAACTTCTTGGATCCTCCTTAGTGGATCCATATTCTTTC
>ML789992.1:324344-346243 GCA_009831015.1 Picea engelmannii | reverse complement strand
AAGTTTTGAAGTAGGAGATTGGGTGTTTTTAAGACTATAACCATACAAACAGATGTCCCTCAAGCAAGCCAAGAAGGATAATAAATTATCACCAAAGTACTATGGCCCTTATAAGGTGTTGCAAAAGATTGGTACTATGGCATCAAATTGGAGTTGCCTGCATCTTCACGAGTACACCTAGTTTTCCATGTTTCATGCTTAAAGAAGGTTATAGGTGACAAGATCCCAGTTCAAACTATATTTCCAAAACTTGGTGAGGAAGGAAAAATCATATTGGAGCCTGAAGCCATCACTAACACAAGAATTCGCCAGTTGAGGAATAGATCCATTTCAGAGTATCTCATTAAATGGAGGAAACTATCGGCTAAAGATTCCACTTGGGAAGATGAGTCTTTTATACAGAAGGATCCAAAGTTACTCAAGCGTTGCAGACAACACTTGTCTCAAGGGGAGGGGAATGTTAAGACCTAAATAATGGCTCATTACCCCTTAATTGGGGCATATTACATTAGTAATGTTATTTTATTTAGTTGGCTTTAGTCCATTAGTTGTAATTATACTTCCTAGTCTCCTATATATAACAAGAAGACATTTTCATTTGGAATCATCTTGTAATTGTACATTTATGTGGGCATAAGGAGGTTGCCCCCTCGAAGAGGATTATTATATGAATTTCTCTCTTGTTCAAGGCATTGAGTACTTATTCTGAGGTTTTTCTATGCTATATTGATATTTGGTTCTTAACACTATGTTGTCATCTTGAACTCTCGGTCAGTGTGCTTTTGCGTGTGGACCTAGTAGACATCCCTTTCTAGTAGCAGAGATGATATGGTGGTATCATCTCCTTATTCTTTCATGCAACTAGTTAACATCTGAGTCAACTTACTTGCAACTTCTGGATCTTTAATAAAGCACAAACAACAGTGTAAGAAGGTATTGACTTGATCTTCGACTTCTACTAGGCGACCTAGGTCACACAAGGCTTCTGCACACGCTGTGCGTTGCAACTCCTCCCGACACTGTTTTTCATAAGCCTTTTTCTCGACGCATTGCAACGCAATCTGTCTACGTGCTTCTTCTATTGATCTTTGGGTTGCACACTAAATTTACTCACACATGTGAGCCTTCTCCAAAGATATTTACATTGTGCGCTGTAGTTCTTTGCATGCACGAGCTTCTTCCAATGACCTCTGCATCCCCCGCCGCACTTCTTCGTGGATCCGTGCTTCCTCTTGTGACCTTTGCATCGGCCTCTGCAATTCCTCTCGGATCCGTGCCTCTTCGAGAGACCTCTGAGTCACGCGTTGCAGCTCCTCACATGCTCTTTCTTCGTCAAGGAGACTGCTTTTTCTTGGAAACATCAAAATTAGGAGGAGGATGGGGTGCCTTCCTGATCTTACTGTCTGGTTGTTAACCCAAGCCTTCACCATGCTCAAAGTCTACCCTAGTCTTTGCCCCTCCGCAGGTTACTACCCGAACGTATGCTTCTCCATTCTTCTTCTTGTTTTTTCTTGGCATGCACCATGTTACAGTTAGTCTTCTTTTCCTCCAACTTCTTTAGTAAGTCGGGACAGTCCTCGGTTACATGTTTAGGAATATCACATTATGCGCAGAGCATGCACAACTTAGTGAAAAATCGTGAGACATGACTAATCTCACCACAATTGAAACATGTGGGGGGTCTATTGCCTCCTCCACCATATACGTGGCCACGATCATTCCCATATCTACCTTAGGGTCCTCCTTGATATATGCCTTTGTTGGTGCCATCGCGCTCACCACCCTTTTTCTCCTCTTGTACACAGAAAGCATCCTGAGTGTTGTCTTGCATTAACTGAAGGGAGCGACAACTATTGAAATCATGGCCTACAGATTTACAAAACTTGCATAATGGGGTGTTAGTCATTGTCTGATATTTCTATAATGTGGGATAGTGGGGTGGCACATGGCCCCATTTCCTGCAAATATCGCACCATTCTGATTGTCTCGATGGAAACAGACTTAGTGTGTCGGTCACCACATCATTTGGAAGGACTGGGAACTCGTCTCGACGATGCCCCTTTGAAAGGAATGTAATACACCATACATGCTTGCGCACAACTTTAGTCTTGGCCATATGTTGCAGTTGTATTGTTAGGTTGGCCAGTTGTGATTGAACCTGCAACAACTTGACCCATGTCTCTGTGCCTCTAGATGTAGCCTCCAATCGTATCGCGATCTCAACTGCCTCGGCCTAAGTCGTCACCTTTTGTTGGGTGAGAAAGACTCAAACATGGGGGAGAAACCCCTCAATGAGTCACTCTCTATGCTACACATCCTGAATTTGGAACATCAACCTATCCAACAAGATTTTGAACTGTTGATCATAATCCCAGATGGTTTCTCCTTCTTTCTACTTGATTTCCTTGTTTTATGTAATGCATTGGGATTATGAATTCGACTTTTGAAATTACTGAAGTAGGTCTCGCTTGATCTCAGCCAATGATATCACCTGTCCCACTGGCGTAGTAGCCTTATATTTCATGTACCACATTAGGTTCCTATCTGATCCAAGTGGATATTGGTGGCCACCCAACTATTCCAACTAGCTCCTCTTGACAGTTTTTAGTTCAACACGTTCTTCTGTACTTATTTGTAATTGTGGGTTCTACACTTCCGGGGATTTCTGAAGCCCTACACATCTTCCAGGTGGATACTGGTGGCCTCCCACCTAATCCAACTGGCTTATTTTGTATGTTTTCATGTCAACACATCTTTCTATACTTCCAAGGCCGTTTTGGGGCCCTAAAAAATGTTCTTTTGGCTCGCCACAGTCAAAATGTAGATGGAGTTAGAGTTTGACAACGTAATGTGTAGTTATCTAAAATACCTTTCCAACGAGCTATCACACACTTAAAACAGAGGTCGTATTCAAATGTTACGACCCTGGAAAGTTGAGGTACCAACTTACCCATAGGGGCCCACATAAATTTTGGCGTTTCATCTCCTAGGGTTAGGTTATTGGATGTCTATGGTTTTGGAATTCATGAGTAATGTTAAAAAGGAATATGGAGCCTCATTTTAATTATTATGATCAGACGGATGCGTGTAGCAACCACATCTCTTCTCAGAGATAGCTACCACCATTCGAGCAAGTGTTTCAGTTCTGCAATTTTATAGTTTCATCCTATTTCATTTATTAAATAGAAGATATTGTTCACTGGATATCTGTGTTGTTCTTCATATCTCTGTGTTTATTGAATTCATTCTGTTAATCAGTCCATTCCTCTACTAAATCTGGATCAATGG
Organism: Picea engelmannii; assembly: GCA_009831015.1. Taxonomy (NCBI): domain Eukaryota; kingdom Viridiplantae; phylum Streptophyta; class Pinopsida; order Pinales; family Pinaceae; genus Picea; species Picea engelmannii. The sequence continues at coordinate 342,955 of ML789992.1, read as the reverse complement.
TATCGGAGTGGTCTTCTCTTCATTTATTTTTCTTTGTGCATGTCCCCGCCAAGATTTGGGTACAAGAAATTGGGACTTGAACCAATTGAGCCGTTGCAAGAACGGTCACGCCGAGCCCGACAACAACCCATGGGGGAAAAAAAGAAAGATGATGGAGAAGGAGATCCTTTTAAAATGTTGCTCGAGTAAGTCCTTGCGCAACAAAGGAATGAAATGATGGAAAACTTTGCGCAGATCCTTCGGTGGTTGCCCACATGAGAAGCATCTTCATCAAGTGGCCATGCAACCCCCTTCAAGGTACAGGTAAATTTTGATATTCCATTATTTGAAGAACTGATAGGTGCTGATGCTGTAGATAAATGGTTGAATATTCTCGAAGGGTATTTTTCGGTCCACAATTTTTTCAATAGGGAAAATATTATGTTTTCACCCCTCAAGGTTGTCCCCCATGTTAAGGACTGATGGGATACCTAATTTGAGCAAAGGGCCATAGAGGAATCTACAATATTTGTGGTTTCCCCTACATGGGATTCCTTCTGGGATGCCATTGAAGAACAATACTACCCTGTTGGAAGCTACGAGCACCAGTACACCAGATGGACCACCCTACTTCAGGAAAGGGACCAGGCAGTACCAGATTTCACCAATATTTTCCATACCCTGCGCACCAAATTGGTTATTAAAGACTCTGAGTGACATCTAGTGCTCAAATAATGCGACTGTTTGCATAGATACATTTAGACAGAAATGGAGATTCTGGACATCGCCTAATTGGGTATGGCTTATAAATATGCTATCAAGATCGAGCGTAAATTTAAGCAGATGAGGTGAGAATTTGGATCTGCAAACTTCTCACAGCCGAAGCAGGGAAAAGGCGGTCCCAACCCACACAACAAGGGACAAAGAAAAGATGGCCACTCTCAGGACAACCAGTCCAAGACACAACACAAGAAGGGCAATGAGAAGACGAAGAAGGGCACGGGAAAATGGCGTGAATACCGTAAAATCCCTTGTCACAACACTGAAGAATGCTGCTCCAAGAAGTCACTCATGGCCCAACTAAAGGCTTCCGAGATAGAGGCCAATTCAGACTCTGAATCAAATCCATAAGGAGGGAAGCGAATTATCGATGGTGAACCCAGTGCCATTTTCGCTACCACCAAAGTCTAGTCAAGCGAACTAGAAGAACCAGAGGAAGGGGAACGCCTCTTTAACTCACAGATGTGGGTAAAGGGGGATCCACTTCATTTCATTTTCGATAGCGACAGTCAAAAGAACTTGATCTCAGCAGAGGTCTTCAAGTGGCTAGACCTGCTGATGAAATTGCACTCGCAACCCTACACCATTGACTGTCTTTTCCAAGGAAGAGATCTCCGTGTTAGCCAACAATGTTGTTTTCCCTACAACATCAAGCCATTCAAAGACAAGGTATTGTGTGATATTGCTCCCCTTGAAGTTTGTGATTTTCTTTTAGGACAACCATATTTGTGGAAGCGTCATGATGTGTATGAGTCTAGACCCCACAATGTTATAATTACTTTGGGTAGAAAATTGTACAGGATACCAGAGGTAGCGCCGCCTACCACTATTTCTTTAATATTTGCTAAGAAATGCGACAAGGTCATTTCACAGACCGGGAAGTTCATCTCCTTTGTGATCCATTCTCACAGTAAGAAGAAGGTCGCCGCCACATCCGTGGCCTCTACACATAGCCTCTCTTTGCATCATAAGAAAGTGGATAGGATCGTGGAAGAGTACAGAGACATCTCCTCCTCACCCACTGGGGTACTGACACACTTCCAAGTCAAGCATCCAATTGATATAACCCCCGATGCACCTCTGCCTAATGGACCATTCTATCATCGCTCACTGATGGAAAATGAAGAAATCAAGCGTCAAATCCAAGAGCTTCTTCAAAATGGGAACATCAAACCTAGATCCTCCCCTTGCAGAAGCCCAATTGTACTGGTGCAGAAGAAGGACGAGACCTGGCGACTCTGCATTGATTACATAGAATTAAATAAAATTAGAGTCAGGAATTGGTATCCAATTCCCATGATTCATGACCTTCTTGACCAACTCAAGGGGGGAAATTTCTTCAACAAGATTGACCTAAAGTCTTGCTACCACCAGGTTCCCATCGAACCAACTGATGTATGGAAGACAAATTTCAAATCTAAAGAAGGTCTCGTAGAATGGTTGGTCATCCCCTTTGGCTTAAAAAATGCACCAACCACTTTCATGAGTTTGATGGATGATATATTGAGACCCTTCACCAACTCTTTTTTGGTGGTATATTTGGATGACATCCTCATCTTCAACAGAACTTGGGAGGAGCACATGCGACATATTCAATAGGTCCTGAGCACTCTGCGACATCACAAGCTATATGCCAACTTGGAAAAATGATCCTTTGGCATGAATAGAGTCCAATACTTGGGATACATTGTTGATGAACATGGGGTATATGTTGATCCAACTAAGATCCAAGTCATACGTGATTGGCTAGCCTCGACCACACTAACTGAGCTTCAGAGCTTCTTGGGATTGGACAAATTCTACCAACAGTTCATGTTGGGATTCTCCCATATTGCATGGGCCCTCAGCCAAGTGACCAAGTGTGGTATAAGGGAAAATTTCATGTGGGGGAAGGAACAACAAAGAGCATTTGATGATCTGAAGCATCGCTTGTGCTCATCTCCAATACTCTCCTTGCCCGATCATAAAAAACCATTCGAGATTGAGACTGATGCTTATGACTATGCTGTAGGTGTAGTTCTCACTTAACATGGTCATCCAATGGCATACCATAATGAGACACTCTCAGATACTGTCTGGAAATACCCCACCTATGACAAGGAAATTTATTCCATTGTACAAGCCTGTTGTCAATGGAAACATTAAATTATGGGAAAGGAGACAATCATCCAAACTGATCACAAGCCTCTGTAGTTCATACAGACACAGGGGAAGTTGCAGAATGAACGCCATCAAAAGTGGTCCACCTACCTGCAACGGTTCCATATCAACATCAAGTATAAGATAGGGAGCACAAATCGTGTCGCTAACTGCCTCAACCAACCTCTTGTGGATGCACTCACCACTGTGCTCCATTCCTGTGGACATGAGGCATCTAAGTGGCCCCAACTTTATCAACAAGATCCAGACTTCACCACCACCTATCATCTCTTGGGTACATGCGCGAATGTCACCGATTTTTACATTCAGGACTGACTGTTATGCCATTTGGGCCATCTCTGTGTTCCTGCAAGTGAGTGTGCAAATATGATTTGGGAATCCCACTACATTCAGATGGTAGGACATTTTGGCATGGAGAAAAATGTGGCCGTTCTACAGAAACATTTTTATTGGCCAAAACTTCGACAGAACGTTAGGAAGTATATCATATCTTGCACTGCCTATGCCATTTCCAAGCCAACCATAAATAAGCAAGGCTTATACACCCCTCTTCCTACCCCCAAGAAGCCTTGGGAATCCATCTCGATGGATTATATGTCTGGCCTTTCATCCACCAATAAAGGAAATGATTGTGTATTTGTGGTCGTTGATCAGTTTTCGAATATGGACATCCTCACACCCTGCAAGAAGAACATCACAATGAAAGATACTGCCAAGCTCTTCTTCGAACGAGTGTGGGTCCATTTTGGGATACCATAGACCATCATCTCCGACCAGGAAAACATGTTCCTCAACACATTTTGGTTGAGTCTCTGGTCACTATTGGACACCAAGCTCACTAAATCCACTGCTTTCCACCCCCAAACAGATGACCAAACAAAGGTCATCAATCGGATTATTGTGCACATCCTGCACATGTACAACTCTAAGCATCCAGGTACATGGGATGAGAGTCTCCCCTATGTTCAATACAGTTACAACAGGGATCTCCATAACTCCACCGACCATAGCCCATTTCAGGTAGGGCTAGGATTCCAACCCTTGGGTCCCATTGATGTTTCACTACATCTTGCAACCACATAGACAAACTCTTCCCATGTTCAGTCTGGGACTGACAAAGCCACCAGATTCATTGAGTGGATTCAACACATCCACCAATAGGTCCATGAGATTTTGTAGAAAGTCAATGCTAAGTAAAAGCAACGCCATGATCAACACAGGGTACCGCAATAGTTTCAGTTTGGAGACAAGGTCTGGTTAAATTTGCAGAAAGAGCCTCTTACAAGGCCCAATCGAAAGCTCCGCCCACTTCGCTATGGGACTTACACTATCACCAAGGCTGTGGGTAGAAATTATTTTGAGCTCAACACTCCAACCTTCCTTGGATTGCACCTAATGTTCAATTTGGACCTCCTTTGGCCATATTTTCCACCATTATTGGACACCTCAGAGATCACATAACAACTGACACCAACAGAGCTCAACCCTAACTGCATGGAACATGCATCCACTGATAAGATAATGGACACATAGGTCAAGGGCACTCACCAGCAGAGGATCCAACTTTATCGGGTTATCAAGGTAGGGAAGCTCCTCCACCAAGGAAAATGGCTCACCTGAGGCCAAATTCAACAAAAGTTTCCTCACCTGATGGGGGACCTCTATGCGATGGAGACCATTGCTTCCTAAGGGGGGAGGACTAATCCAGGTGGATATTGGTGGCCACCCACCTATTCCAACTGGATCCTCTTGACAATTTTTAGTTCAACACAGTCTTCTGTACCTCTTTGTAATCATGGGTTCTACACTTTCAAGGATGTTTGAATCCCTACAAATCTTCCAGGTGGATACTGGTGGCCTCCCACCTAATCCAACTGGCTTATTTTGTAGTTTTTCATGTCAACACATATTTCTATACTTCCAGGGCCGTTTTGGGGCCCTAAACAGTGTTTTTTGTCTCACCACAGTCAAACTATAGACAAAGTCAGATTTTGATGATGTAACACGTAGTTCTCGAAAAGACCTTTCCAACGGGCCATCACACGCCTAAAACGAAGGTCATATGCACAAGTTACGACCCTGGGAAGTTGAGGTACCAAATTACCCATAGGGTCTCACATAACTTTTGTCATTTCATCTCCTAGGGTTAGGTTTTTGGATGTCTAGGGTTTTGGCATTCATGAGTAATGTTAAAAAGGCTTCTGAAGCCTCATTGTAATCATTCTGCTAAGATAGATGCACGTAGTAGCCATATCTCTTATCAGAGATAGCTACCACCATTCGAGCAAGTGTTTCAATTCTGCAGTTTTACAGTTTCAGCCTATTTCATTTATTCAATAGAATATATTGTTCACTGGATATCTGTGTTTTTCTTCATATCTCTGTGTTTATTGTATTCATTTTATTAATCAGTTCGTTTCAGTCCTAAATATGGATCACTATCCCTGAACATAGTCTCAAGTTGCACGATCTTAGCTGCATCGTCTCTAACCCTATTTGCAGACTAGATTGCTTCACATGTGAATCGATGTTGCTCTGCATCATCCTTACCCATTCTATGGAACATGAGAAACCTCAGTGTACTATCTTGATTTGCCATCTTCGAACTAAAACTAGTTCCTCCTTTCTGGCTGCTATTGGCTGGATCTTTCCACACTACTATCGTTCGGGGTAAAGTATTGTTGACTTCACCTTCTTCTTCACTTGTTTCGTCACTTATTTCTTCTTCTTCTCTTTTCTCGACTCTAATCTCTTCACTAACTACTGTGTTTTCTTATTGATTAAAAATGCACAAGGGGGGTGGTACAAAGGGGGGGAAAGACCATCTTCTTCTTAAAATTCTTGTGAGGTGACCCAAAGAGATATATACTTGTATCCATGCAAGACCATCCAATAATATCAAGTCATCTCCCCCACCACTAGGGGAGCCTCCATATTCCTTTTGTTCTGGCACACCACCAATATGCACCCTCTCTTCCTGACCTGAATATGCACCACAAGCATGTGCTCCTACCTCTTGGGCCGATCCATGCACTTCTATTGTGCCCGTCATCTCTCAATCTGATCTGCGCACTGCCACCTTGCGCATAATCGCTCTCTCCATTCAACACACAAATTCTTTGCATGCCATCATCTCTCTTTCTTAGCACACTGCCACTGCGCCAAGGGATAAATTCTCTTCTGATCAATGCCTCATGGTACTGCGTGACAACTTCTCTTCTTGTCAGCTCATAACCGTGCAACACTTCCTCCTTTAAGTCTATGGGTGCACCGCAAATTTGTTCTCGCGCACCACACATGTGCGATCTCTTCTCTCTTAAGGTTGTGGCATACCACAATAGCCAAAGGGTTTGAGCTTCGTCACCTGGGCCCTCACTACCACTTCATTCACTAGTGGTATCTTCCACTCCAAGCCTCTTTGCAGGCCTGTCCTCACCTATGCTCCACTCTGGCACAACATCCTCTTCCACACCACTTCCTGGTGTGAGATTCCCATTCATTTTGGGCCCTACACCTCGTTGCATACCCTTGGCTAACTCTTCTCTACTCCTCTTCTTAGCTTTCTCTCTCAACTTAAATATTCTTGCATATCTCTTGGCTCTTTTTCTCCTCTGCTCTTCTAGATCCATTCTAGTCCTCACCTCATCTCAACAACTTCTTAGATCCTCCTTAGTGGATCCATATTCTTTCTCTTCCCCCCCCCACCTTTTACAAATCCCCCCTTAGCGCTAGGGGGTTTAATCAACCATTTTATTAGGATCCATGCACATCATTCTTATTTCCATGCACAACATCTTGATCCAAAGTGGAATTTCTTCTAGCATCCTCTTTCTTGGACCTTCTTCAAACTTTCTTTTAGCCTCGCTGAAAGAATCACTATATTCTATAGAAAATTCAATAATGTATCCTTCCTTCACTCAAGCGAACCATAAATCAATAGCCCGAGTCCACTTGTTATCTAGAACCTTCAAACTCTCAAGATTGGCTTGATCCCAAACTATCGGATCCACTGGAAATGTAGTTGAATTGACTTCAACTTGTCTCTTTAACCATTCATGCAACATACATGGAAATTCTGCAAAGAATAGCTCATGCATGTCTGATTAAAGATATTTTCCTTTCCATTCCTTCGCGTTCACCTGCAATCCTTGTGTTTCTCGCATGGAAAAATCTTCTTCTTTCGCTTCTATCCAGTCTTGAATATCCTCTTTAGAAGGATGCTAACTCATTTTTATTTTCCTCCATCGATCTCAACAAGACTTCAGGTCTCAACAACAAAACCATTTTTTGGGTTTTGTGTCGATGTTTTGAATCCATGCTTGTGCATGTACAAAACTTCTTAACATTGGGGAGTTTTAGACCCATGGTTCATCCAAAGCATGTCCAACAAAAACCCCTAAGAACTGAAATATCAATCCTTGACCAAGGCCGCGAAAGGTCTCACCCGAGATGCAAAGAGGATCACAGAGACCATAAGGTCTTGTGTCAGGGATGACGGATTAAACATATGAAACACTACTACTATTGACATCCATGTAACTCAAGTCTGATAATCTATTTAGGACTGAGAATTGAAACAATACACACACATATTCAACTCATTCATAACAGACACATAATAGATCATAACTTCCATATCTTTATTATTGGGAGTCTTCCATCACACAGAGATATACGGTGCATTGAAAAACTGCTTAGTACAACCATAAAACTTCATATAATTACTATGTAAAACAATGGGAATATAGCATAATGCACCATTCACTTTCTTTAGGATTTAAATAGAACAGATACACATGAATATATTCAAAAAATCACAAGATTATAGTAGGCCAAGTGAGCTTGACATTGATAGCTAAGCTAACTCAAAACTCTCTGACTAATTATCTCACGAGCTAACTCATTAACCAACTAACTCCTATTCTAAGCTTAGAGCTCCTTTTTATATCTTTCACTGCTGAGGAGCGCTATATATTTTTGCTCTCCTCCACTCGCTTGTCTGATCAACTGCCTCACACACTTTTGGTACCTGCCAACGCTCCATGTAGACTCTCTGTATCATGGGAAATATTAACTACCTGTCCATCTCATTCTGGCTATCCCACGTCTTCATATGTTACGAGCAATAATCATTTAGGGAGATTTCCCGGTGATTCTTTTCTTGATTATGGCGGGCATATTCTTGGTTTCCAACACAACTGAAAAAACTTGGACCAACACATGCTTGGTAGTATTTATACTTAGTGCATTGTTGAAAAAAACGGTTCGCTGCACTCTATGACATTCCTTGTACATTTCCTTCGACAAGCGCAAAAATATGGAATGAGCGCGCACAACTTCGTTTGTGCACGTGCAAAAAACCGGAGCCAAAAATTTGGGTGCCAATATAGGATCGCATAACAATAATATAAACATATGTGGAAATAAAATATAGAAGATACACAATACAATTGATCCAGAATCAGATCCAGGAGCTTGATGGGGCTCAGAAAGGCCTAAAAAATCAAAGTTCTTAGAATGGATTCAAAACAAACGTGTGTGTAGGCCTTGTAGATATGAACCCAACACAACTTGAATGGGCTCAAATGAATGTCGTATGATCCTGATATCAAGTTCTGTTCGTTTTTCTAAACATGCAAAAAAAATGCTGACTGTATAATCCGTATAGTGCCATGTGGAAGCTGACTGTACAGGCCGTACGATCATACAAATGATGTGGCAGCATAGTTGGTGCACACATGGAAGATTCCATACAACTGACATGGCAGCTTCTTGAGGTGACACGTGGCAGGGCTACTGGGCGTACAAACATGTGACTTAGATAGGTACAAAGGACCAATCAATGAGTGGCACATGTCAACCTTGTAGTGGTGACACATGGTGTGGATGACGTGGAAGGCCCATACAATTTGTACGACATGTGTTAATGACGTGGAAGGTACGACATGTGGCAATGATGTGGCAGGTACAACACGTGGCAGTGGACGGTGACAGGGCAGAGAGATGGACCAATAAACATGTGACGCATGGCAGTTTAGAGGGCATATGGCGTGGTGCCACGTGGCCCAGACGTGGGATGCCACATGTCACCTTGTTACTGGTTCATGGTTGTTTGAAAAATTTATTTGGAGTTGTGGGCTTTGAACCCGCAACCTACCATCGGGCCATGGTTTGGCAGGGCTGGGCTAGCTAACCCACTTGCGTGTGTGTCTTGTTATGTAATGGGAAAAACATATATAAAAGTTTAATGGTTGGTTCATATGGGCGGAGAAAGGGTTGGGGCTAGCTCCAGTCCTTAGTGCAGAGCTTACCATGAGACCACACCATAGGACCACGAGCCCCTCCTTAATAACCGTTGGCACTAATGCATAGGAACTAGTCCTCGGTTCAGGGAATGAACTATACGACCCACATGTCACGGTTCGACGCTCCATTTCAGGGATAAGGTCACGGGCGTGGGGGCCATGGGATAAGGGCTCAACTAGTGGCATAACCAAAGGCTAGAATCAGGGGTTGAAGAACAGTGTGCGCACGTGGGGCCTGGCCACATGGCCTTCACACAGGACCAGGTGCCAAACATGCAGGGGGGCAAATTGCTAAGAGGTTAGCTCGTGGCCACTTGGGATTCGCCCATATGCCCAAGGGATAACGCGAAGGGGGATGTGCCCCAATTATATTGAAGAAGTGGATTTTTACCATATATTAGTGGATTTTTATGATTTCTTCAACTGTTATTGGAGATTTTTGGCCAATATTGGGGGATATTGGGCCCTTTTTGAGGCAAGATTTTGGGAGGAAGTTGGGAGATGATTGCAAACTTCATATCTATATGAACTAGGCCTTATTGAGGCCATGGGGAGATCAGGCGAGGTTCAAAACATGTTTATGCTGCCGGATTGTTGAGCCAAAGGCCATTTTTATGTAGGGAAGCTATTGAGGAGCGCACCTTTGCGGGCCATTTCTGGGAGCCTTGTTCATCCGATTTGGGTGTCGTCAGTATTGATGGGTTCATGAGATCTGGTAGAACGTGACGCGATAATTTTTGTAACCTTTTGGCACTATCATGATGTACTTCTAAAGATTCGAACATAAATAATCAAAGCCCACTGAGACAAGGTCGAAGACGTAGGCGATATTGCTGAATTCCGTTATCACATTGGTGTTATGGTTTGATGCTGTCTTATGATTTATTTCAAATATGCACATGTGTATATGACTGTCAAATTTATTCTATAACTTCTTCCTCTTTATTAAATATCCCTATTTGGTTAATCAACACATGCTTGATAACTCAACCATAGTCATGTAAAAGATCTTTTTGGATCAAGTGGTATCATAGCTAGTTGACATTTGGAATTTGAGTTTTGCATGTTAACTAGGGAAGAGCTCATCTCAAGGGATAAAATGGCATCTACAGGAGGAATTTCGAAAGATGATAAGGATATGCAAAAAAATCTCCTTGCCATGTCCGAGATGGTGAAAGTGTTGTATGACAACTACTTGGAATGAAAGAGATCGACTCAAGTGAAATCTTCAAAGAAAAACAAAGGAAAATAAGGATTGAAGGAAGTGCCTTCTACATTTGTTTCGGAAAACATCTCTGAGGTATGCAGTGAAGGTCATTCATCAAATTCTCCTTGTTCCCATCAAGATGGTTTTGGTGCATTTGAAAAACATACAAGAGGTATAGGTTTGAGATTGTTAACAAAGATGGGTTATGAAGGAAAGGGGATTGGAATTGAAGGCCAAGGTATCGTTAATCCTATTGATATTGTGGAAAGGCCTTGATATTTAGGATTGGGATATGGAGAAGTGGATCTTGGAGCATCCTCCAATATGGGTTCCAAAGCTTCAGAAGCAAGTAATGCTTCAAATGGCCAGGTTAAGACATTGCAGGAACACTTCACGAAAGGTAATGGAGCATCACTTCAGGATTGTGGTAGTGAATGCAAGTCATCTCCAAATAAAAGTGAAGATCAACATGGAAGGTATAATGGCCATGTTTTTACCAATTCTCCTTTTGATTATAATAAGCATAATCAAGTAATCTGGAACTCGTGGAATCTTTATCCATGTACTTATTGTCATTCACCCAAGCATTGTGTTGCCAAGTGTTGGAAGAGACAAAATTTGTACAGGAAATATATGTCGGCCAGGAAGGAAACATGACATAAAGATCCAACTCCACAACGGAAGAAAGACAAGGGTAAACATGTCTGGATGTCAAAAACTCAGTGCATTTATTGCAACCAGAGTGGACATCAAAGGGATATTTGTTGGAAGCTTAATCCAGAGCTTTGTCCAAATAAAGACAAAAGGATTGCGCAAGTACTCATGAAGGCAGAAGGATTACCAACAAAGCAAGAGGAACACTGTGAAGAAAAGAAAATAGTCACTTGGTTTTTTCAAAAGTGGATGTCACAACTTCATTGTATTTTGCTTCCATTAATGTAATCACACATGTTGAAATGATGACCTATTATAACATCATTTTTGTACAACATTGTGTTTTTTTTTCATCCTTATGAGTATGTAATCAATCAAAGTCCATTTTTGTAATATTTTGGGGACCAAAAGGTCCTTTAGTGGGGAGGTGTGATCCATAATCGGATCCAGGAGCTTGATGGGGCTCAGAAAGGCCTAAACATCAAAGTTATCAGAATGGCTTTAAAATGAACATGTGTGTAGGCCTCATCGATACGAACCCAATGCAACTTGAACGGGCTCAAATGGATGTCGTATGCTCCTGATATTGCATTCTGTTCATTTTGCCAAACAAACAAACAAATGCTGACTGTATAGTGCGTACAATGCCACGTGGCAGTTGACTGTACAGTTTGTACAACTGTACATTTGACGTGGCAACAGACTTGGCACAGACGTGATAGATTCCATACAACTGGCGTGGAAACTTATGCAGGTGACATGTGGCAGGGTGACTGGGTATACAAATAGGTGACGTGGAAAGGTACAAGGGACCAATCAACAAGTGACACGTGTCACCCTTGCAGTGGTGACATGTGGTTCAAATGACATGGAAGGCCCGTACAATCCATACGACATGTGTCAATGACATGGCATGTATGAAACGTGGTAGGGATGGCATGTGGTAGTGACGTGGCAGGTATGACACATGGCATTGGCCGGTGACAGGGCAGAGAGCTGAACCAATAAGCATCTGACACATGGTAGTTTAGAGGGCGTATGGCATGGTGCCACATGGCCCAGATGTGGGCTGCCACGTGGTACCTTGTTACTGGTTCATGGTTGTTTGCAAAATGTATTTGGAGTTGTGGGTTTAGAACCCGCGACCTACCACCGAGCCATGGTTTAGCAGAGCTTGGCTAGCCAACCCGCCCGCGTGCGTGTCTTTTTATGTAATGGATAAAACATATATAAAAGTTTAATGGTTGGTTCATATGGGTGGAGAAAGGGTTGGGTCTAGCCCCATCCCTCAGCACAGATATTATCATGAGACCACACCATAGAATTGCAGGCCCCTCCTTAATAACTGTTGGCGCTAATGCATAGGAACTAGCCCTCGGTTTGGAGAATGAACCATACGACCCGCATGTCACAGTTCAACGCTCCATTCCAGGGATAAGGTCACAGGTGTAGGGGGCCATGGGATAAGGGCTCAACCACCAGCGTAACCAAAGAATGGAATAGGGGGCTGAAGAATAGTGCACACGTGGGGTCTGGCCATATGGCCTTCACACAGGACCAGGTGCCAAACATTCAGGGGGCCAATGCGCTAGGAGGTTAGCCCGTGGCCACTTGGGATGCACCCATATTCCCAAGGGCTAGCGTGAAGGGGTTTGCGCCCTAATTATATTGAAGAAGTGGGTTTTTACCATATATTAGTGGTTTTTTATGATTTCTTCAGCTGTTATTGGAGATTTTTGGCCAATATTGGGGGATATTGGGCCCTTTTTGAGGCCCGATCTTGGGAGGAAGTTGGGAGATGGTTACCAACTTCAAATATATATAAACTAGGCCTTCTTGAGGCCATGTAGAGATCAGGGGAGGTTCATAATAGGTTTATGTTGCTGGATTGTTGAGCCAAAGGCCATTTTTATGCAAGGAAGCTATTGAGGAGCGCACCTTTGTGGGCTATTTCTGGGAGCCTTGTTCATCCGATTTGGGTGCCATCAGTTTTTATGGGTTCATGAGATCTGGTAGAACAGGAACAACTCATTTTTGTAACATTTTGGCACTATCATGATGTACTTGTAAAGTTTCTAACATAAATAAGCAAATCTCACTGAGACAAGGCCCAGAGACGTAGGCGAGATTGCTGAACTCCGTTATCACATTGGTGTTATGGTTTTGTATTGTCTTATCCTTTATTTCAGATCTGCACATGTGTATATGGCTGTCACATTTCTTCTATAACTTCTTCCTCTTTCTTAAAGCTCCCTAATTAGTTAATCAACACATGCTTAATAACTCAACCATAGTCGTGTAAAATATCTTTTCAGATAAAAAATAGAGACATAGATATACATGGTTCACCCAATATGGGCTATGGCCATCAGAGAAATTACCAGTCCTTCCTTTATTATTATCCAACAAATGAAGGGATACAACCTACAAGACACTCGCTGTAACTTCCTCTTCTTTTCTCATAGTCTCCTCTCTCATAATAGAATATTCACTCACCTTCTTATTTGTAATACAATTCCCTCATACAAAAAAGAGAGTTTCATTCTAGAGCAAAAAGCCCTAACATAACCTCTACCGTCAGATTCGCAACCTAATGATGAGTGGTTCACATTGACTATGAAATTACAATATTTTTTAAGGCAAATTTCCCAAAAAATTCTCTTTAGGGAGCTACCTCCAAACCCCCACCACCGGGGGCTCCAAATAGTGTCCCCTTCTCCCTTGGCCCCCATGGCGACAAATGTGGGGGAAAAAACCTTCCCACAACCCCCTTTTAGGAATTGGGATCCAAACACGGGTGAGACAAGACCTCTGTATCAGGAAGAGAATTAGGCTCCACAACCAACAATACCTAACAAGTGGTGTGAGAGCTCTTTCCTTTGTAGATATTGTGGGCATTTTTTTCAGGGTAGAGACATGAATTGTCAATGTCTTTAAAGCACATAGATTTTTTGTTCAACGGGTAAAATTGCACCTAGGGAAGATAACACACAAGAAATACAAATAATTTCACGCGGTTACTCGAAACAAACGTTTCACATTGTTGGAAGCCTCTATAACCCTTGTTGGCACCCCTTCAAGTAGTATCACATCATACATAATCTGCACATGACCATAAATCCCATGTACCATTAGGTATATCATGAGTCCCCTAGGTATTCTGAAATCGACTCTAAGTTAGTTGATCGACCTCCTAACTGCTATAGTGACACCAAGAACAACACTCAAGAAGATACTCTCTAGTACCTGGGTAATCAGATAGTATGACTAAGGGTATGGTTGAACCTCCTTATTTTATGCCCTCAGATATTGGACCAAGTACTATTGTTCGACCCCGCATGTATATTAGAGAGCTATAGCACAGGGAAAACCCTTGTTTGTATAAGGAACCATGGAAACCCTAACCCTTGAGAATAGAACATAGTAGGAAAGGAACAAAAGGGAAATTTTGTCACACAACCGTGCCTCCTGCATCCCAATTGCAAAATTCATACACAATTATCCCTATTAACAATTTGGGCATTCCGTCATTGCAATATTCTTCAGGTCAGAGTATAACTCTATAGGAGTAAAAAAAAGAAAAGAGAGTATAATGGTCCCATCGACACCATTATTTGGCACCTATCCCATTGGATTCCTCTCTTCACCTTGAGCACCATGGTACCTATCAATTCTAAGCCTATTTTTTCATGGACCTACCCACCCTAGCCGACACCCTTATTTCTGATCCAGTTGGATCTCAGTGGCCATCCACACTTTTCACTTAATCAATGTTTTCGAACCCGTGGTTTTGATAAACCATGATATTCACCCTTTAGATGGGGAATGTAATGTAATTCCATCTTCATTTTTTAATTACATACATCATGTAATGATTCCTAGTGGTATTATGTACATGCCTACAACATAGCATTAATGCACTGGATCCCATTATAACTCCACAATTAAGCATGCTTGGGCTAGAGTCGTACTAGGATGGGTGATCGCTCAAGAAGTCCTAGTGTTTTACATGCCTATGGAATTTTGTAAACTTAGACCAATTTATCCCACATGCATCATGGGAATTATTCTCCACTCACTCTCTCACATATAATTGAGGTGAAGGAGGTATATTAAGCATGCAATGGAGTGTGATGTAATGCTTTTTTGCGAATGAGTGTAGATGAAATACTTTTTTCTTCAGACATAAGATACCACCATTCTATCCAATTTCTGTTCTACAATGTTTTTATATTTTATTCATTAATAGAAGTTGGGTTTCACTACATTTATGTGTTCTCTTCTATATTTTCATTTATATTTCATTTCATTCTCAACATAATTCAGATCAGTGGTATCAACAAAGTCTTCTACTTTTCATTTCTCAGTGCATGTCCCCGATGAGGTTAGGGTATAGAGAGTTGGGTGTTGAGCTAGTTTCACTTGAGGAAAAATACTCTTTCCAACCCAAGAAACCTCCCATGGTGGAAGTAAAGAGAGATGACAAAGAAAGATATCCTTTCAAGACATTGCTCGAGGAATCCCTCATGCAACAGAAGAACGAGATGATGGAAAACTTCGCTCAGATCCTGGAACGACTACCGATAGCGACTGAGGCATCTTCGACAAGTAACCATTCCAAAGGTATGACACCCTTCAAATTACAAGTCAATTTTGATATTCCCATATTTGAAGGCCAGATAGATGAAAATATTATAGAAAAATGGTTGAATATGATAGAAGGTTATTACTCTGTCCAAAAATATTTTGATGGTGAAAAGATCACCTTCACACTCCTTAAATCCCTTTGCCATGTAGATCTTGGTGGGAAGGTGTTGACGGGTTCAAATTTTCCCAAAAAAAACAAGGGTTACTCCCCGGTATACGGTCCCAACTAGAATATACACCATTTATATTAGGAGTCCCATCCGGAATTTGGCCTAACTGCCATTTGTTGTTGTCTTTTGGTTTTCATATCGGTCACTGTCTGGTGTATCGATGAGGTGGGTGGATGGTGAGAATGCAATGAAAATATGCATATGAAGACCATGTATGTAAATACAACTAATCTATTACTAATCTATGCTAACCTATCCTAGCTAGGAGCACACTAGAGTAACCAATGAGTTATAATGCAACCACAATCTTACACAAATTTTATATAGTTAGTTGCAACAAAAGAGGAAGATTGGAGACAAATGCATACATATGTATATAATCAGATTAATATAGATAAAAACAATGCATACTATAATAACCCATAAATCTCAAGGCATTGAAATATTCAAAGAAACATCAATAATTGCAGAATGACAAAGATTGTAGAAGCATTAGTCTACAACAAACAAGCATTCTTACAGTCCATAGAAACACCAATTATGTTCACTTTAAGTAGTTCAAAGATATGATCCATTTCTACACATAATTCCTTCTATAATATGCTGGCCCTGAGGGATTCTCAATATTAATTAACAAAGTGTAAGTTCTTGAAAAAGTTATTGGGTGTATACAATGCTTGAAAAGACAAAAAAAAGTCCTCTACCAACAAGATTCTATCCCATTTTATACAAAAAGCTAATAAATCTTATGTGTCCTTCCACCTTATTCTTGAAGAGGAAGTTACAAAACTATTCATCTTCTCTATCCTAATGATAAGTGGAAAAAATGATGAAATTTCAAGTGGTTAGGAAAAGGACTAGAGAAAAACAGTCATTTTTTCCTTTCTCTATGAACTTTTTCTTTGGAGATAAGTTGTCCAAACTTCCAACTGGTTATATAGTGACTCGATTCTCCTATATGTTATTTGTTCCAGTGTTTCTTCGTTCATGATGATTCTCTCATCAAGGGAGATCATATCCTTCTCTAATTTTGTCATGAAAGCTTGTATCATAGTGTGAAGCTTCATTGGCTATAGAAAATGTTGGTCAATGAGGTCAGTGGAGACAAAGGTTGCTGCTTTGACTATCTGTCTAGTTCAACTCATGCTATCTTGGACTACATTCACCAATTCTTCTGTGACCAAATTATTCCCAAGTTTATCTAATCTTAGGGGAGGGCCATTCCTTATCAGCTCTTGGGAAACTTTGTGAGTCCTTGAGCATATTTCCATCGCCTTGGTTACTTATTTATTTTCTCTTTTCCTTATCTGCTGGAAATTATCTAATGCATACAGATCTATCTTTCTATCTGATTTTGTGGGTCTATACAACTCAGGTGGTGCACGAAGATTCTTTGCTATCCAGGTATCAATTTTAGCTATATCATCATAGATAATGTTGTATTGTGTTAGCTACATTTGTATCTGGTTGTTTCGGTCAATGACTATTGTAGCCGCATTTTGGAAGAGGTGTAGATTGACATACATGTCAATGATGACACGTTCCAAATCATTCTTAACTTTTTTTTCACTAGCCATAAAGTTGAGAAGGATTCTTTCATTGATATTTACTTGTTGAAATATTTTTTCTAACTCTGTGATCCTCACCTCTTTCTCTTTGTTCTGTCGTCATAGCCTATGTCTATTGTCTATGGTTGCATCTATAAATCCAAAACCTGCCCTAGCTGTTTCCACAGGGTCTTCCTTGACATCTCCTATGATAGGGACTTGAGTAACCACTGATATAGGGGCTCCTTCTATCACTGGCACCTTTTTCACTCTTTATTCACTACTACATATGGGCGGATTATTCCACCAAATTTTTCCACGTTTCCATTAGTTTCATCTTTTTTTTAAATAGGGAGGGATTTTCGTCAATATTTCCACGAAAGTTCATCACAATATCCACGAATAGGTTATTTTAACTTGGTCAGGATTTTCGTCACTATTTCCACGAAAGTTCGTTGCTATTGCCACGAACTTTCATGGCAATAGCGACGGAAATTTTGCCTATCTCATTGGTCGGTGTTAATGACTAGTTGACTATTTGATCTATATATACCTGACTTTAAGAGACTTTGCGACACAATTGCTATAGTTGTGACACTGTTCTTGGCTTTTGTTTGAGCTGTTTATTTTTTCCATCACCCACCGGTTGAACAAATCCAATTCTCGATCTACATAGCTCGGATTTTGAACTTTCAAGGTTAGTATGTTTTTATTTATTGATGTACTCATTTAACTTGTAAATTTTTGTTCAAATGTCCAAATTTCATGTAGCTTGTTTTTTCCTTGATAATATATTATGTATAGTACCATATTTCATGTCTTTGGTTTTTGGATCTAGTTAGTATATTCTATGGAAAAGGGTATGTGGATTTCATAATATTCTAGGTTTATGGAATCCACATACCCTTTTCCCTTCAATTATATCTATAATGTCTCTCTCTTTTCATTGATAAATATATGGAATTTCTCTTGAAACTCAACCCTGATCGATGAAATTATAGTAATTGATTGCTATTTTATTCTCTCTTTTATTTTTAAGAACTAACAAAAAAACACCAACAAAGCTTGATTGAAGCTTTGATACCACTTGTTACATCCCTAGTACCCAAATGGGATCACACTTGCATAAGTTGAAAATAATATAATAGTGACAATAATGGTT
>ML789992.1:278633-309063 GCA_009831015.1 Picea engelmannii | reverse complement strand
TTCCATAAGAGATCATGTTGCTAATCCTACCTCACTTGTGGTAAGATGCCAACCTCTGTGATGTAGGTATCTAGCTAAACATGTTCCTACACCATCCTACCTCACGTATAAGTAAGTGCAAGTATCTCCTTGTCACTCTTAATATTATCAATGATTTTATAGTTGAGATGTTATTATTATTGTTAGAATCACTCATGGTTTACTTACATATTCTAGTTATTGTTCCATTAATATAGTAATTAGAAATTGCTCATCTCTAATCTCCTAATTTATCCATTGCATCATTTACATGATAGTTAGGATTATTTCTTTTTATTTCATTATTTACATTTCATAGTTTAGTTTCTATCATTATGATGAAGTGATTGAATTCGCTTGTTCCCCCATGTCAAAATTGTGTGTTTAACATGCAATGTTTGCCTACCAATATTTCTTTCTCATTTGTCTTCTACTTGCCTAACATTACACTAATCCACATGGCACATCTTATAGTTTTACCTTACACTAATTCTCAAGGCATAGGGGTCTTCACATGTACCATGGGATATATAGGCCTAGTTGATGGAGGATTCCCTCACGACAACAATGTATTGGACTACATTGCAAAGACCCTCATATTACCCCTATATAATTTCTTGCATTGCTCATTCTTTGCATCTTGCTATTATTCGCATATTATGGATAGAAATTCCTATAAGGCGAGGTAAAATGTATATAATCTCCTTTGTTCATAAGTTATCTAGCATTCATTCTTTGGTTACTAATGCCCTTAAATCCTCCCTAGATCATTATAAATCCCTCTAGGATCACTATCAAGGCTTTGTCTAGCTTCAAATTGGTGACTGACTTTGGTTGTATATGGACAAACAATGTTTTAAGGGGTAGCATCATAAAAAACTCAAGCCTATTTGCTATTGTCCCTATATTGTTCTTCAATATATTAATGACAATGGTTGTCATTAGTATTTCCCTTCCTCGCTAGATATCCATAATATCATTTATGTCAATCATCTCAAGCTATATGAGCTATCTATTATGGAAGAGGAAGTTCAAGTCTGCCACTTAGCAGATAAAATCCATACACTAGTGGACCTGCACACCTGCTACACTTGTCATCAATGAATTACTTCCTATCTTGTTGAATGCCAAGTTCACCATCCCACTCAGGACAAATCGCTATCCTAAGTTGTTTTTAAAAATAACTTCTTGCATCTTGTTGAGAAAGTGGAGTCACTCTCTACTAAAACATGGAGGAACTAACATGCCACATTTGCATATTATAATTAATTAATATTGATAATTCGTTGTACAAATAAATAAATGCATGTAGAACCTAGAACCTAGAACATGGTGCACTTTTGGTTTATCTTAATGTCAAGGGTGTCTAAAGTTCACTATCAAAATTGATCCTTTGCAAAAGCACATAAATATATTGCTAGAGAAATAAATGATAAGAAATGTAATATAGTATACCATATTACAATGTAATATGGTATTATAATATGGTAATACCATATTACAATGTAATATGGTATTACCTAGAACCTAGAACATGGTGCACATTTGGTTTATCTTAATGTCAAGGGTATCTAAAGTTCACTATCAAAATTGATCCTTTGCAAAAGCACATAAAGATATTGCTAGAGAAATAAAGGATAAGAAATGTAATATGGTATATTAATATGATAATACCATATTACAATGTGATATGGTATTACCATATTACAATGTGATATCATAATACCATATCACATTGTGATATGGTATCACAATGTGATATATCATAATACCATATCACATTGTGATATGGTATTACCATATCACAATGTACCATATTACAATGTAATATGGTAATGCCATATTACTATGTAATATGATAATGCCATATTACATTGTAATATGGTATTACCATATTACATTGTAATATGGTATTACCATATTACATTATAATACCATATTACATTACATTATAATACCATATTACATTGTATCTAAAGTTCACTATCAAAATTGATTCTTTGCAAAAGAACATAAAGATATTGCTAGAGAAATAAATGATAAAGATATTGCTAGAGAAATAAATGATAAGAAATGTAATATGGTATACCATATTACAATGTAATATGGTATTATAATATGGTAATACCATATTACATTGTATTATGGTAATACCATATTACAATGTAATATGGTAATACCATATTACATTGTAATATGGTAATACCTAGAACCTAGAACCTAGAACATGGTGCACTTTTGGTTTATCTTAATGTCAAGGGTATCTAAAGTTCACTATCAAAATTGATCCTTTGCAAAAGCACATAAATATATTGCTAGAGAAATAAATGATAAGAAATGTAATATGGTAATACCATATTACAATGTGATATGGTAATACCATATCACATTGTGATATGGTATCACAATGTGATATGGTAATACCATATCATAAAACCATATTACATTGATATGATAATACCATATCAATACCATATGATATGGGTAATATGATGCAGACACCACCTCTGCCTCGGTAGAGCCTCTGTGTTGACCTCTCGGTCTTAACAGATTGTTCTAATTTCACCTTAAAGTCGAAGTGGCTCTTTCGATTCCTCACTAGAATCTCTGTTAAAAACCCGATTCACAGGTCCCTCCTTTTCCCCTGTCACATCTTCTGCGCATACCTGATCTCTCCCCGACCGAAATTTTGGGTTTCGGGGTTTTGCGATTCCCGTTGTCGAGAACCTCAATCTTCTCGATCCCCTGATCTTCTATATGCTAATTTTCCGAAGTGGCTTTAACTTCACTTAGCCCCCTGGGCTATACCTTTGGTCCACATGACCTTCCCTTATATGACCGTAGTCCCTTTCGAGTTTTCGCGACTCAAGCGCCCGACCTTTTGGTCTCTCGACTCCTAAAGTTCCGATTCCCAACCTCCTATATGATGAGATGACATTAGCTGGCCCCACAACAAAGCTTTCCACCTTGTCGGGATTTCAGACTTTGCGTTTCCGAAATGTGCGTGCTTCTTGTCTTCAGGATTCGCGAAACGCCGAACCCCGATAAGCCGATGGACTCTCCTATTGAGATTTTTCCCGAATTCTCAGATCTTTGCCATGTGTCCTCCTATGATGGACGGTCCTCAATTATTTCGCGAAATCAAATGCCGATGTCCTCCTGTCCTCTTGAACCCCGAGATCCTGACATGCAAAATTTCGACGCGCTCTTGATCGTCGCCCATGTGTCTCAAATGATGGACGGTCCAGATCAAGATCAGGATTTCGCGACTTGCGATTCCTCGATGTCGCAGTTTCTCTGTCAACTCAAAACCCCGATAGCTGAAATATCGACGGGTTCTTATCTCCGCCACGTGTCTCAACAGATGGACGGTCCAGATCAAGATCGGGGTTTTCACTATGAAGTGACCTGATCTCCTGTCCTCTAGAATTCCGATATCCCGAATCCCGAAGTCCCAATATCCCGACGCCTTTCGGGACTTTCGCTCTGCTTGCGAGAGTTTAACCCTCGTGCAACTCCTGTCAGATCCTACGGCTGATGGGTAACTAGGTGAGGATCTGATGACTCACGATCTCATGAGCTTGAAACTCTGGAAACAACCGTAACCTCCTTGCTTCTCTGTCAGATCGGATGACTGGTGGGATTTCGCAAACCTTCTACGAAGAATTCTGACCATTCGTCTCTTCCCTTCGACGACATCACATGTTCGAATCCTTCTGAGGTTTTCCACGACTTCGAGTCTTTCAAGAAACTCCTGCACGCACTCCTTGCGGAAAACCTTCAAACATTCCAGTGTTGAACACCTTCGACTCCACGCACTCCTTGCAGCAACAGTCTTTCAATAGTTTCTCGGGTTTCAAACCCTAGATTCAAGCTTGGTTTATGCACACCTTGCACGACTCCTGTGCCTAACTGCACCTTTAAGGAAATGAGAACAAAAGATAACCTATCTGAGCTTTCAGAGACAAGACCTCTGAACCCTTTTGTCAACGCACTCCTTGCGGACAATTCAACTGCACTCCTTGCAGGAACTCTTGCTCAGACAGAGAAACAATTGAAACTCATTTCCTCACTCTTTCTCTCTCAGACTTCAAACATAATCCTGAAATCATTCATACACAACATAGAAAGAAAATGTATAATAGAAAGAGTAAAATTATGAACATACCATTCAACATACACATACAAGAAACAACTACAACACCATGAATTTGAATTAAGACTTCTTCTATTAACTCAATTCTCCGTACATGGGTGTTTTTCAAACACAATTTCTTTGTTCCAGCTCTGTATGCTCTTCTCTTGGTAATGTTCTTCACTATCATACAATAATACAATGAGGGTGTCTAAATCCGTTTTCCCTCCACTCCTAAAACTGTCTAATCTGAGAATACAAAGCTACCTACTAACATAAATGCCTTCTTAGTCCTTCAGACGAGAGCGGGTCGCTCAAGGTCTGATTACAATCTATAAGTATGCCTCTCCTTAACTATTACATTTGCGTTTGGTGCATCCATCTTCAAAAGTTTTTAAACAATTTATCATGTGTCCAAAATGCGCTGACGCTTGTCCCACGCTCGCTTGACGTTGGCGATGCTCCTGCATCATAATATCATATCACATACCATATCTATGGTAATACCATATCACATACCATATCACATTGTGATATGGTAATACATTGTGATATGGTAATACCATATCACATGATATGGTATTACCATATCACAATGTACCATATTACAATGTACCATATTACAATGTAATATGGTAATACCATATTACAATGTAATATGGTAATACCATATTACAATGCCATTTATGGTAATACCATATTACAATGTAATATGGTAATACCATATTACATTGTAATACGGTATTACCATATTACATTGTAATACGGTATTACCATATTACATTGTAATACGGTAATACCATCTTACAATGTAACATGGTAATACCATCTTACAATGTAACATGGTATTACCATGTAATATGCTAATACCATGTTACATTGTAATATGGTAATACCATGTTACATTGTAATATGGTAATACCATATTACAATGTAATATGACATTGTAATATGATAATACCATATTACATTGTAATAGATATGGTAATACCATATTACATTGTAATAGATATGGTATGTGGTAATACCATATTACAATGTAATATGGTAATACCAAATATGGTATTACCATATTACAATGTAATATGGTATTACCACATACCATATATATTACATGGTATTACAATGTAATATGGTAATACCATATTACAATGTAATATGGTATTACCATATTACATTGTAATACCGTGTAATACCATATTACATTGTATGAGATATGGTAATACCATATTACATTGTAATATGGTATTACCATATTACATTGTAATACCGTGTAATACCATATTACATTGTATGAGATATGGTAATACCATATTACATTCTAATACTGTATTACCATATTACATTGTAATACGGTAATACCATATTACATTGTAATACAATATTACCATATTACATTGTAATATGATATTACCATATTACATTGTAATATGATATTACCATATTACAATGTGGTATACCATATTACATTACATTGTAATATGGTATACCACATTACATTGTAATATGATGGTATTACCATATTACATTGTAATATGATGGTAATACCATATTACAATGTAATATGGTAATACCATATTACATTGTAATATGGTAATACCATATTACATTGTAATAATATGGTATTACCATATCTCATATACCATTTTACATTGCCATATTATAATGTAATATGGTAATACCATATTACATTGCCATATTATAATGTAGTATGGTAATACCATATTACATTGTAATATGGTAATACTATATTACATTGTATGAGATATGGTATTGCCATATTACATTGTAATAATATGGTATTACCATATCTCATACATTGTAATATGGTATACCATATCTCATGTATTTTTTTTTTCTTTAAACTTAAAGGACGTGTCGCAATATCGACGATAGTTCGTCGCAAGCCTATTTTTTTTTTTGAACAAGCATGGCAATAGCGACAAAAGTTCATCGCACTTTTCCACGGTTTTGCATCGCACATACAACACCTGCGTCATAAGTTTTGTCTCTGCCATCACTTTTCGTCACTATTGCCACGCTTTTGTGTCGCAACTTTCCACAATTTTTTTTACATTGGCACGGTTTTTCATCCCTATTGCGACGAAGTTTCGTCGATATTGCGACGATTTATAAGGTAAACCTATCTTGATGGTGATGACACGTGGAGGGATAATTTTGTCGCTGTTTCCACGGACACTTGGTTCGTGGATATAGAGACGAAAAAATAGCGACAAAAAATAGTCTTTGCTTTCGTAGAAATTGCGACGGATAAGTATGGCAATATCAACGAGAAACTGTGGGAAATTTGGTCATATGTAATAGTGATTGCAAAATTCTATTGGTTTTACTATGTGAAATTTATTATATCCAATACTTCGGTTGATCGAAAATGTTCCCAGCACTCGATGCCTAAACCACTGCTCATTGTTTCTGCTCCTTTACCTGCGGTGGATGTTCCTAGGATATCCAAGTCCATCAGGTGTGTGTCATTCTCTCTGTCCTCTGTATTATTTCTCTGTATTTCTTATTCAACAAATTTAAACTCTGCTTCTTTTTCCGCCTTCTTTTCTAATTCCACCACTATTCTTTCCACTTCTTCTAACTCCTTTTCTTTTTCTGCAACAAGTTTTACTTCAACCTCAACTTTAGCTTTCGATTCATCTTCTACTCTGGAATTTACATTGTCAGCTTCAATTTTTGTTTCTTTTTAGCATAGTTCTTCCTTTTTAGGACCTTCTCTTTGACTCTTCTCCTTTTATCTACTGGTGCTCCTTCCTCCTCTTCATAGGAACCTGAATGATTTGAGACAGAGATGGGAGAATATCTCTCAACTTCATCTTGTTCTGCCTCTTTTCTGGATACTTCTCTTTCCGCTTCTTCGTCAGTGATCCTTCCTTTTGGCTAGCCATGTATGTTGAAAATGAATTTGTCGTAAGTTCTGGAATTTTGATGCACCTCCTCTTCTTCCAAGAATTAAATGGTGTATTCATACGTGAGCCTCATACTATTGAAGTGCTATTTGATGGTATTATTAGGGTCGTGCCTCCTAAATCTTTCCTCTCCAAAGTGTTAGGAAAGTAATATGTCCACTTGTGTTTGAGCTTGCTTGGTGTTATCAAAGAAATAATTGCCAATGTATAGAGGTAGTGGAGGCCAAATTGCTTTCTTTGATCTATATAACATTCCTTCGACCCCATGTATGATAGTTTGATACGCTACCTCTTGAAGCACAAGTTTTTCAGGAATGAACTGAGGGAGCAGGTGGGGTGGTTTCATCGCACCATATATTCTTATATAGGTACCATGCTCCATAAAATTACAGTTCCCGATCCTTCTTATGACTGCTAAGGCTTTGTCTCTCATACAAGGTGGGGAGGTGCAAAAGATAAATTCATATAAGGGAGCAAGGAAGTGATTGTAAATACTTTGATATTCTGTATGATATTTGTTCTCCCAAAGCACTTTGCAATAGATGTGGATTGAAACATCGACGGGAAACCGAATCCACCCCATATTTGGGTACTTGTGGGCCGTACACATTATATCCAGGAGATATGAGGACATATGGAAACTGGGAAGGTTTACTGGTTGTGCTTGCATAAATGCAGAGATGGCAACTTTGATATTTTCAGAAAATATGTCTACCCAATTGAATGAAACCCCCACATCAACACAAAAATAAATTAGGGGCATGTATGATAATGGGAAATGAGTTTCATTTGGCTCCCTGTATAAATTGTACAACATGGACACCATATACCTGTAAGGTATCCTTAAATTGGTCATGGGGTACCGACTCTTGGGCCAATACTTGAACTGCGTATTTGCCTTGTACCATGCGGGGAATAAATATTTTTGTGTAAGTTCCAATTTGATGAGGAGTTGACCATCCTTTATTTTGTTCCTAACTTCAATATGATAACATTTATCCAAATCATCGGGCTTGAATGAAGCTATAGGTTCTTTTATCACATTACAAACATATCGACTATTTATGTCTATGTTCTTAAAAATCCATGAAATGACATCTGCACAAGGGAGGACCGCTAGATGTGCTACCACCTTGAAAATTACTGACTTTCTGATGTTCCTGAACACCTAGAGTTCATCTGGTTCTTCCGCCTCCATGGAAAAGTTTGACTTCTTGAAAATATAATACACTCCCCATTTTAATGTCTCTCCATCCTTCTCGAAAAATCCCGAGGTATCATCATACATAGTCCGGAAAATTTCTGCCTCGACTGTTTGCTGGAAGCTACTAGAGGGAACAACCCCTGTTGATATCGCCACTTTCTTCTTCCATGGTGACATGTTTGAGCCTACAAAAGGATAAGTTTAGAGCATGTTATTTGTAATACAACTAAATGATCAGACAATTATTAGAGTTACTAAAATTATCAAGACATAGCAAGATGCCTTCTGTAGGTGTCAGGTTACTAGTATACAATGCTCAAATCCTTTGGTGAGATTTTAGGGTGAAATGCTTGGCACCATATTAAAAGGAAAAATTGGAGATCAAGAAAAAAAATTATTCGATACATATCAGAAGGGTTAAGAACAACTCCTCTAATCGCATCAGAGGAGTTAGTAACACCTCCTTTGATGAGATCGAAAGAGTTGTTCCTAACTTCTCTGACTTGTCATCAGAAGGAACTGCCAAAATATCAAGGAGTTCAGAGCACTTAAAAATAACTCATCCGATCATATTGGAGGAGTTGAAAGTAAATCCTCCATTAATATCAAAGGATTTGAAAGTATCTCCTTCGATATGATCAAAGGAGTTCTTTCAAGAGGTTTTGAAATACGCAGTTTGAAAGTCTCTGGTTTAGAGTTAGGGATTTCTTTTTGTGAAAATGGCAAGGAAATCCAAGGAAAAACCACGGTGAGATTAGAGGGACATGAGTAAACCCTAGATCCTTCTAGATCATGGTATACGTTCTTGGGTAAATTTTCAGGGCTCACAAGGATTAAGTGCCAGGGTGCAGAGAAATTCTGTCGCGATGAAGGAAAAGGGGCCTATCGATCATTCATTATGTGGCAAGGAACAAGCTCTAAGAAAAATGTAAGGTTGGAGAAGGGGGGTGTGGCCGAGAGAGAAGTGACTAGGAGCAGGAAAGAGGGTTATTGATTTAGGGCAAGGGAGTAAGGAACAAGGCAAAAATCAATAATAACAAAGACCTAACCCTAACCTTAGAATATAAGAGAGGTGAGGTGTTCTTACCTGGACCCTACCGCCACGTGGTGAATATGGATAGGTGAGATATTTCAATGGATTTCATCTTGACGCATTTAATCTAAGGTTTCCTCATTCACTTGAAAATGGTAGGATAACACTAAACCTAACCACGTTCCATTTATATATCAAAATGGTCATTTATGGAATTAAATGTAGTGGTTGGGGTTGGTTTGATCGGAGGGACAAAGAGAAAGTTATTAGATTAGTTCAGAAGTAGAGAGAGTAACTCTCACAATGTGTTTGGAGGAGTTGAAATTAACACCTCTGAACATATCAGAGGAGTTTCTCCTAACTCTCGTGATAACGTTGTGTTTCTCCTAACTGTTTGGAGGAGTTTGAAGTAACTTACTCCTAACTCTCAAAATTGGCAAAGTGACTTCAAACTCCTCTGATATAGTGCTTGAGGATTTGGACGTTAACATGGAGAGAGTCGATTTCTTCCTGGAGGTTCTGTAATTGAAAAGTGCCTTGGCCAATTTTTTCTTTAATGAGGTAGGGACCAAGCCAAAGCCGTTGAAATTTTGAATGTTTCCCTTTATCTTCATGTGACTTGTCCCATTTTAGAACTAAGTACCCAACTTGGAACTCTTTCTCACCTACAAACTTCTTATCAAACCAACGTTTTACTGTTTGTTGGTGAGCTTGAAACTTGCTTTTGGTTTTGTCATGTGTTTCCTCCAGGTTCAACAAGGTTTTGATATGACTTTGGATGACATGGAATTCTATGCCTCGATACTGTTGTGTAAGTTGGAGGGAAGGTAGTTAAATGTTAGAGAGTAGAATGACTTCTTTCCCATACACAAGAAAGTAAGGCAAAGTTCCAATGGAAGCTTTGGGAATGACACGATCCGCCCAAAGAGCATTTTTTAATGCATTGTGCTAATTTCTCCAGTGATCAACTACAATTCGTTTAAGGATACGTATGATGTTCTTGTTCGTATATTCTGCTAAGACATTTCCTTAGGGATAATAATTGGTTGAGTATTTTAAAATAATCCCCTTTCTAATGCATACTCAGATAATTTCAAGGATTAGAAGTAAGTAGCATTATCAAATACCAAAGAGTTAGGAATTCCAAACCTCGTGATAATGTGTTGCTTAAGAAAATTTATTTCTACTTCCTCATTCACTTTGACTAAGGGTATTGCTTCAATCCAACGCGTCAAATAATTAGTAGTGGTTAGAATATACCTATGTTGCTTGGACGAATGAGGATTTATATCACCAATGATATCTAGGCCCCCTTGCTCGAACAATTCTTGCACTACTACTGGTTGGAGAGGCAAAGCATCTTTACATTCCCTCCCCACAACCTTTTGACATGCTTTGTAGCTCCATGAGTATGCATGAGCATACTTGAAGAGTGTGGGCCAGTCGTACCCTGCTCTCAACACTTTGTGGGTTGTGTCTCCTGTAAAATGACCACCAGCCGGTCCATCGTGCATATCTTTTAGGACATTATCAACATATTGTCTTTCGAGGCATATGAGTAACACTTCGTCATAATTATTTTTGAAAAAGATACCATGTAACAACTGATACTGTAAATATTTCAGCCGTAATGCTCTTTTCTGCGTAGCATTGAGATGGTATGGAGTAGTGTCATATTGTAGATAGTATTTAAGATCATTGTAATACGATCCTTCAATGGATGAGACATATGGAAATTGTTGTGTATACATTATAGGTTCATCTTGCCAACCATCCTCCTCTTGTTCTTCAATGCTGGTTTCTTGTGTCACTAATTTACACAAGCCTTGACCTTTCACAATATTGGCTGGTTTGAATTCAAGGTCATACTCTTGTAAAGATGTCATCCAATTCCATCATCTTTCACCCAGTTCTTTTTGGACAAACACATACCTTACTTTTGGGTGTGGGGAGATGAATTTAGTGTGATTTTTTCAAATATAAGGTCTGAATTGTGTGATTTCTTTATGGAAAACAAAGGATTGCTTGTCCACTGGAGGATAATGTAGTTCAACACCTTGTAACCTAGTGCTCATAAACACAACCGGGTATTTGTCCCCTTATTCATCCTTTTGCATGAGCACTGATACTAATGAGTGATCATGTATGAATGTGTATAACAAGAAATCCTTGGAGAAATTAGGACTCTGAAGAGATGGTGCATTGTCTATAACAGTTTTAATGTTTTCAAATGCTCCCTTCTCCAACGATGTCCATTTGAACTACACATCCTTTTTAATCATCTTTTGTAATGGTTTCACAATTTCAACAAAATCTTGAACAAGCCTTCTTACGGAATTGATTCTGCTGAAGAATGATTGCATGGACCTCTTGCTGTGTGGTGGAGAAATTTGTAGAATGGCCTTGGTTCTTTCTGGATCAACCAAAATTCCATCTTTAGAAATAACATGTCCTAATAAAATACCTTCTGAAATAATGAATATAGTTTTCTTGGGATTAAGAAAGATCCCATATTTTCTGCACCATTCAAAAATATGTCTCATATGTTTTGGATGGTCTTCTCTTTTTTTAGAATAAATGGTGACATCATCAAGTTAAACCACCACGCTTTGACCAATTAATCCTTTGAAAGAAATGTACATTTACCTTTGTAAGGTAGCTCTTGCATTCATAAGACCAAAGGATATCCATCTATAAGCATAAGTTCCCCATTTAGTTCGGAAAGTTCTTTTTAATCAGTCTGGTTTTGCCACAAGAACGTAATTGTATCCTGAAAATCCGTCTAAAAGAGAGAATAAATGAGATCCAGAGACACATTGTAGGATTTTTTCTATTGGGGGAACTTAATAGTTATCTTTTTTGGAAGTGCGATTTATATTTCGTAAATCTATACATATTCTTATTTCTCCCAACTTTTTTCTTCCAAGCACCATATTAGAGACCCAAGTTGAATGTCTCACTTTGAAAATGATTCGGGGATCTAATAACTTCTTGAGTTCCTTTTGAATCAGAGGTTTGAGAGTTGGATGTATCTTTCTAAGCTTATGCTGGAATGACTTGATCCCTTCTTTGATGGGGATCACATGCTGTATAATCCACGTATCATACGTCTTCAAGTTGTCATACATCCAGGAAAAACATCTCGAAAAACTATCATCAGGAGGCATAAACCTAGATGCTGCATTGGCCAAAATATCTGCATCTATATTTTGATCACGAGGTATAGAATTAATATTAAATGCATCAAATGAATAAAGTAGATTCCATATCTCTTGCTGGTAAGGATTTAGATGTGGAGATAGGAAATGAATAGTGTTTCTTACTTGTCAAACAATGATCTCAGAATCACCAAACACTTTAAGATATTTTACCTGAAGGTCAATGGAGTTTTTAAGGCCCTGAACTAAGGCTTTGTATTCAATGGTGTTGTTGGTGCATTCAAACTCTAAACAACATGATATGAGTGTTTTTACTTGGTTGGGATCAATTAGAACACATCCTATTCCGACTCCATCTTGTGTTTGAGAGTCGTTAAAGAACATGGTCCACATGTTAGGAATATTAGTCGTGTTAGTCAAATTAAATCCTAAGCTAGTTAGTACTGGACATGTGCTATTATGTATTCATGGGCAGAGGTTTGATTGTAATTTTGATGGTATTTCAAAATTTTGTGTTACATAACAACCACAATTAGTTTCAAAAACGTAATTTCCCAAAACAAAATGAACAAAGCTTGTGGGTTCATTCTTACCCTCCAATTTCATCACTATGTGCTTCACTGTTTACATAGATTTGATTGGATTTTCCTTTATGAGGAAGCCACAGATGAGACCAATCAGTAGAAAAATAACCTTGAAGTTTCGCTGACCAGTCTCTACTTAAGAGAAAACCATAACTCTCTGGTATGTCTACCACAACTATGTCTATAGTTTGATGAACTGTGGAATCAAATGATAGTCTGATTAAAACATATATGAGTTCACCTTTTACCTTAACATCTTTCCTATCTAATTGGATGATCCTGATTCTCATTATTTGTGGAACAATTATTATCTTTTGGAAAACGGAAAAAGGCATGATATTGGAAGAGGCACCCAAATATGCTAAACAATTGTGTACATTGAAATTACAAATTTCATATGTAAGCAGAAAAGGTGGTACCTGAGACTTTGAAAAGGCACCTATGCTTGCTGTATTTATAGCTACTTCTATCTACACTTTATGTATCTCTTGTGCATCACTTTCTGGGCTTAGTATTTTAGTAGCAATGATAGTTTCTGTCTAAGTCTCATGGGGTTTGAAAGCATCATGTAGGAGCTTGCTTTGTTGTGGAAGGGAGAAAATATCCAACATGGAAATATTAGCTTTAATATTCTTCATGTCTTCGATCACTTTATAATCCAAAGCGTACGAGTTTGAATCATTCTTAACTTTTCTATGTTTTTCTTCAATAACCCTTTCATTATCTGGTGTCATGTTAATTTTTTCATTATTCCCCGCAGAACTAGATGTTCTTGGTTGGTCTTTGTTTTCTACAATGGTTTTTCCATATTTATTATTAGTTTTTTTTGGGACAACATTACTTTGTTTTGGGAGGATAGGGGGAGGCGTTATTTTCCTAAGAGGGATGTTATCTTCTTTGGAAGAAAGGGGGTTAGATAACAAACCTTTACTACGTAAGTTATAACCTTTTGGAGCAGTAGATTTAACAACATGTGTATCTCTGACAAGGATTTCTTCAATCTACTCATCGTCTGATTATGTACACCAATCCCAAAAGGGCATAGCTGATTTTGGTGGAGCTTCATTAGAAACACCAGAAGGAGCTTGTGCATGGCCTTCATAATCTAAACTCTATTGATCTAGCAACTGGTTTATCACCAAGGTCATAGAGTTGACCCATTGAGGGCATGTTCATTTTGGGTGATTTTGTTGATGATAAGAAAAAAAATTATTATTATTGAAACTATCTAAGTTGAAAGCCATGTGTGGTGGTTTAGGTGGTTGTGGTGGGTTATCTGGTTTTTTAAAGAATGGACGAAAAGTTTGTGGCTTCGATGATCCTTCATCGACATTGTTTTTAAGGTCCACAACTTCATTGGATAACTTTTTAACCCTTTTGACCACATTATCAATATATTTTGACTCCTTATCAGGTGGCTTAGTTAATATCAATGGTTTATTTCCAACCGACTTATTTTCTTCGTAACGTGGATATTGATCATACACAAATAACTCTCTTTCTATAGTCTCAGCTTCATCAAAGTTTAATGCTAATGTATTTATGTTAGATAGTTTTACAAACATCCTATGGAGGGGGTTAATGAAGTTGTGTAATATTCAATAGATAATGTCTGAGCAAGAGCTACATCACGATGAAAATTTATTAAGAAATTAAGAAATATTTGGCTAAAGTCTTTCACTCTTTCCCTCTTGTCCATTCTGATGGCTCCTAGTTCATTATGTAGAGACGCAATCATTTTTCTTTCCCCAAATTTTCTCATAAAGAGCCTTTCAAAGCTATTCCAATCTGTAATAGACCCGACAAGTAAGATTAAAAACCAAGTAGATGATTTACCAAAAAATGTGTAAGGAAATAACCTACACACAATGCCATCATTTTCAACACCTATAAGATGTGTGGCTAAAAGGAAATTATTAACATGGTCTTCCAGGGATCCGGGTTTGTCCATGTCAAATTTTGGGTGGAGTTTATCAAAATTCCTTGGAATTTCATGAAGTTGTCCATCCATATTGAGAGATCCTTGGGCACTCCATCAAGGTATAACTTCTCTGTGGTTCATGTTTTCTCCCATTAATTTTTCTATGGTAATTTCTGGTTTTTCACCTTCAAATTCTTCTTCAGGTTCAAAGAGGAAACACACAACTCTTCTTAAGGGGACTGTGACTTCTTGTAAAACAGTTTCAATGAGGTCATCTACATATTTAATGTAAAAATCAGGGTCTGTGTTGGGATGTTCTACCCAGGTTGCTTTTCTTTTGGGGAGTTTAGAAGCTGTAGGTAGTTTCCCAAGCAACTTTGCGAAAGCATGTGTAATTCTATAGGTTTCGTGGAGTTCTTCCCGTGGTATGCAGAACCAAGTATTAATATGTATTTCAGGATTACTGAAATCACTTCCAAAATTAGCCTTTGAGTTTTCATATATAACTTCTTATTCAGACTTGACTTGAGGAAATAAGGTAGGTTGAGGGCTTGGATTACTCGTTGAAGATTGATTCCAATTATTGTTTAATTCATGTATATAAGCCATAAAAGATGACCCTCCTTCTGGAACAAATTCTGTTGACGGGTTCAACTTCACCTGACAACAACAAGGGGTACTCCATGGTATACGGTCCCAACTAGACTATACATTGTTTAGATTATGAGTCCCATTTGAAAATTGGCTCGACTGCCATTTATTTTTTTCTTTTGGTTTTCATATCGATTACAGTCCGGTGTACTGATGAGGTGGGTGAATGGTGATAATGCAATGCAAATATGTAGATGAATACCATGTATGCAAATACAAATAATATATTACTAATCTATGCTAAACTATCCTAGCCAGGAGAACACTAGAGTAACCAGTGAGTTATAATGAAACCAAAATATTACACAACATTTATATAGCTAGCTGCAACAAAAGAGGAATATTGGAGACAAATGCATACATATGTGTATAATCAAATTAATATAGATCACAACAATGTATACTGTAATAACCCACAAATATCAAGGCATTGAAATATTCAAGGAAACATCAATAAATGCAGAATGACAAAGATTGTATAAGAATTAGTCTACAACAAACAAGCATTCTTACAATCCATAGAAACAACAATTATCTTCACTCGAAATAGTTCAAATCTCCGATCCATTTCTCACATAATTCCTTCTATAATATGATGGCCATGAGGGCTTCTCAATATTAATTAACAAACTATAAGTTCTCGAAAATGTTCTTAGGTCTATAGAATGCTTGAAAATCCAAAAAAAGTCCTCTACCAAGGAGCTTCTATCCCATTTTATACAAAATATATTAACTCCTATGTTTCCTTTCACCTTCTTCTTGAAGAGGAAGTTACAAAATTGTTCATCTTCTCTAACCTAATGACAAGTGGAAAAAAGGACAAAATTTGAAGTGGTTAGGAAAAGGATGAGAGAAAAACAATCGTTTTTTCCTTTCCCTTTGAACTTTTTCTTTGGAGATAAGTTATCCAAACTTCCAACTAGTTATATAGTGACTCAATTCTCCTGTATGTTAGTTGTTCTAGTGTTGCTTCATTCATGGCGATTCTGTCATCAAGGACACTCATATCCTTCTCTAATTTTGTCATGAAATCCTGTATCATAGTGTGAAGCTTCATTGGATGTAGCAGATGTTGGTCAATGAGATCGGTGGAGACAAAGGTTGTTGCTTCGACTATTTGTATCCTTCAAATCGTGCTGTCTTGGATTGAATTCACCAATTCTTTTGTGATCAAATTCTTCCCAAGTTCATATAATCTTGGGAGATGACCATTCCTTATTAGTTCCTGGAAAACTTTGTGAGTCCTTGAACATATTTCCAAAGCCTTGGTTACTTCTTTATCTTCTCTTTTCCCTATCTGTTGAAAATGATCTAATGCGTACAAATTTGTCTTTCTAGATGATTTTGAGGGTCTATAGAGCTCAAGAGGTGCATTGGGATTCTATTCTAGATCTAGGTATCAATTTTAGATATACCTTCACATATAGTGTTGTATTGTGTCAGCTGCATTTGTATTTAGTTTTTTTTGTCAATGACTATTGCAGCCGCATTTTGGAGTAGGTGTAGATTGGCATACATGTCAATGATTGTTAGAAAAACAAGATCGTGAAACAATAAAATAAAACAAATGCATAAATAAAACACATAAGATACACAATACAATAGAGACATAGATATACGTGGTTCACCTAGTGTGGGATCTGTCGACCAAAGAAATTTCCAGGTCCTTCCTTTTTATTATTATCCAGTAAAATAAAGGGATACAATCTACAACACACCCATTGTAACTTTCTCTTTTTTCTCTCATAATATCCTCTCTCATAATACAATATTCATGATAATACACAACCCCAACACAATTCCCTCATAAGAGAGGGTTTTGTTCTAGGGAAAAAAACCCTAAAAAATAACTTCTACCATCAGATATGCGACCTTATAATGAACGGTCTAGATTGACTATGAAATTACAATATTTTACAAGGAAATTTTTCTCAATATCTCTCTTTGGGGGTGCTGTCCCTGAATCCCTCTCCAAGGGCGGGATACAAAAATTGTCGCCCCCCCAAGACCCCCTTGGAAACAGTTGTGGGGGGCAAGCCCCCTAACACCCCTTGTTAGGGAATGGGGTCCAAGCACAACTGAAACAAACCTCTAAATCAAGAAGATAATCAGGCTCCAATACCAACAATGATGGAACCTTCCAAATCATTCCTAACTTTTTCTACACTAGACTTAAATTTTGGGAGGATTATTTCATTAATATTTACTTACTAAAGTCTTTCTTATAACTCTCTGATCCTCACCTCTTTCTCTTCATTCTTCTGACATAACCTTTGTATATTTTCTATGGTTGCATCCATAAATCCAAAACCTTCCCTAGTTTTTTCCACATGGTCTTCCCTGACATGTACCATGGTAGGGACTTGAGTAACCACTGATATAGGGGCTCCTTCTGTCGCTGACACCTTTTTCACTATTTCTTGCACAACTCTACCAGTTTTACTATCATATGTGAAACTTCTTAGATCCAATACTTCGGTTGATCGAAAAGGTTCCCAGGGCCTGAGGCTATTATAGATAAATCCCCCTGCGGACAAGTGGATTCCCTCTTGGGCTCTAGAATCCTAAGACCAAGACAGAAAGGTTGCTAACGTTGGTCACTGACATCCTTTTAAACCTAGATAAACTAATGTATAGAGAAGAGGAAGAAAGGTGTACCTTTTTAACGATGTTCGTGCTCGCATAGTTTGAGTTGAGCTTTGATCCCCAAGCTCCTCGACAAGTCCTGCAATCCAATCAAAGACAGAAAAAGCTTCCTATTCTACTAATATTAGCTTGAAACCAGTTCTATCTAACAGAGACAAGTTCATGTAGAATAAACACAACCTTGAAAGAAATAGGCCAAGCATATATATATATATATATATATATATATATTAATGAGAACAATAGATAATACTTACAAAACTTTGATGAAGGTGCAACAACCTCTCCCAGCTCTCCTTGTCCAACCCTTTTCTCAAGTAATCCACACACAAACTAATTATGCTTCAATGATATCTCCCTTATGAGATCATAAGTTTGATGCCTTCAATGTCTCTCCTTACTTATGAGATCATAAGTTAGGTTCTTCTCAATTTCTCTATCTATGCTTTTCACCATGAGAAGGCCTCCTTATATAAGATTGGAGAGACCCAACCACCTTATATATTCTTGGGATAGGTTGAGGATATTTATCCTTCAGTTGTGGATCCTCCCTAAGATGTAGACTTGACCTCATATTCAAATCAAACCAACTCCAGAGATGAAGGGGATTTTCCCTTGATTTTCCTCAACAACCCAAATTTTACTCAAACAGGCTAGTGCTCCCCCAAAAGGCCGCATAGAACATTGAAACACTCCCCCAAAGAAGGGTAGGGAGTGATATCACTCCCTGATAGTGGGTAGGGGAGCGATTCCCTTCAAAATTCATTTTTAAGTGGTTTTCTTCGTGGCAAAATCTTTGTACTCTTTGTCAAATGATTTCTCCTTACTACACCAGTCTTAAGTGTCCTTGTGATGTCGTTAGAGACACGACATAGACAAGATGATAGTATGATGTTTGTGACACTTGTGACACTTGTGGCCAATATGCGACACTTGTAATGACGATAATAGGTCATCATTGAAGTGAGTAATTTTGATGTGTAACAGATTGCCCCCCAAAGTGCGAAGTTAGAAGACAGAAACTGATGACTGAAGTACTTTGTAGAATTTTTTGAGAAAGGGTATGGACTCAGAGAACCTGGTAGAAGCTGAACACAACCATCAAAAAATATTATGACATGTTTCAAACCCAAGGCAGGCATACCTATGCTTGGGTGATAAATACTTGCAAGGTATGGCTGCCATAAAATGCACCGCGGATCCATAATTATATTGACAAAAAGGTATAGACACCAAAGATACAATGTGGATCTATACTCCTATGACATGAACTGATTGTAGACACAAAAAGTAAACAGTGGATCTACGAGACGAAAATACATAGCCACAAACCAATACAATGTGGATCTATGTGACAATATATGTGCCAATATTCAAGAGAAACTCCATCGCAACCTGGGAAAATTACATATCAGAGTGATCACTCAACCTAGGGTCTTTTTACCAATCTCTATGCAGTACGAGTCTAACCATGTGAATAGATGTCCTTATGTCGAACATGGAAGAAACCACTTGATTACCGGTCAATGATGTAAACCGTTAACAAGTGCGAGGGAAATCACCATTGATGTCAATGATTCCTAAGGTACCCTAGTACATTCCAGTGAATGTGAATAAATGAGATGAAGTCGAACATTCATGGAATCATCCGATAAGAGGTTGATGATGTAAACCTACTGTTAGAAGCGAGGAGGCCTTCCATTGAGGCATGCAGGTCCCAAGGTACTAACTGGTTTCTAAGTCTAGTTCCCAAATAATGTGTTGAAGTCGACAGAAATATACTCATCAAAGGAGGGCCTTGATGTATCCCCCATCAATGGCATGAAACAAACACAAAGATGTAATTGGTGGATCAAATGAACATGGAATGACACGGGTATTGAAACAGGAAATTTGTGATGGTTGACTCTCGAGGTAGATACTTCCCTTGAACACTGAGGCACAACAACAGAAACATGACATGGACCAAAACATGATGATGCAGTGGATACTGTAACTTTCATCGGGTGACCCAAAGGAGTAAAGAAACTCAGAGGATTGGTTCAGTGCAGAGGTTCAACAGATTAAAATTCATGCAAAGAAAACGTGTCGTGTTCAAGGGCGACCGTAAGAGTGACTTATGATTTTCTCAAAAAAATTCTTGGCTTGCTTCCTTCAAATTCCCCCCCCATCCAGATAGACGAGTACCTCTTTTTAATTTAATGAGCTCGAGGAGGGTAACACATGCTTGATATAAATCACCTTTGGTAAGTCCATCTTCCTTTGTTTAATGAACTGGAAGAAGTAAGGGTTCGGTCCCATATGGGCCCTTCAATGTATGATTGTTTAACGAGTCTAGAGAAGGTAAACTCGATGATTTTTCATGTTTAGAGAGTCTGAAAAGAACTTAAATACGACTCCAGTGTTGTCCTTTTTCGTAATGTTAGTATCACAAGGCTAAAAAAAAGATAAATTATCACTCGAAAGACGCCCTTTCAAACCTTTTAACGAGTGGGAAAGGAAGCAATATCACTCGACAATATTTTCATGTTTAGAGAGTCTGAAAAGAGTTTAAAGGAGACTCCAGGGGGTTCCTTTTTCGTATAACCTTTACGAGTCCGAAAAAGTGATAAAAGTCTACTCGGTTACACTCTCATGTATTTACGAGCACAAGAAAGAACAAAGACTAAGCTCGGTAAATTATTCTAATGTATTTACGAGCACGAGAAAGAACAAAGACTAAGCTCGATGTTGGTTTCATTTTTACACAAGCTTGAAACAAAATTAAACTATGCTTGTAAATTCCCAACGTAATTTCCAAAGGTAGGCATACCCATGGATGGTTGGTACTCTACCCCCAGCTTGAAAATCTAGCGGCTTAACTCCAGAATGATAATCAAAGGTTGGAGACATTCCCCCCCAAGCTTCAATTCATTCCCCGACTTTGAGGTTGTCACCAATTTCTGTACTAGATGGAGAAAAAGGATAAGGGTAGCTGAAATGAAGGTTCAAACATGAGACCTAACGAAAGACTCGACTCGAAGGGAGAGGTAATTTTTTTATTTTTTAACGAGCTTGACACAGGAAAAGAACTATGCTTAGGGCTTCGGGTTCAATCCCCAAATTTATGTTTCATTTTTTAACGAGCTTGTTACAGAGAGGAAAACTATTCTCAAGATCTTTGTTTCATTTTTTAACGAGATTTCCATAGAGAAGAAAAACTATGCTCGTGACCTCTTCTTGATCATGTATTC
Organism: Picea engelmannii; assembly: GCA_009831015.1. NCBI lineage: Eukaryota > Viridiplantae > Streptophyta > Pinopsida > Pinales > Pinaceae > Picea > Picea engelmannii. The sequence goes on along the minus strand of ML789992.1, from coordinate 287,547 downwards.
CAAGAGGATTATTCCCTGGAAGGAACACATGTCAAGGGACAAAATTCATTCATGGCTTCCAAGAGATCTTCACGAGATGGAAGAGAAGCACTCCGAAAGGAATACATGTCGACGACCTCGATAAGGGTAGGGATATCTGGCTCTAATAGCCCTATCAAAGAGATCACCATGTCAACTATTGGATCTAAATCATCAGGAGTTGAAGTCACGGGAGACAACGCCACATAATTAACATGTGGCGGGGGCGATATTGTCTGCATATAAGAACCATTTAGGGAGGTAATCTAGTCAAGACCAATGAATGAAGTTGATCAATAGTCATAATTATTCCATCGTGAGGGAATCATATCACACGGAAAAAGGTTGACACAATATCTTTCATGACATAGACATAATCCTACCCAAGGAGTAAAGTGAAATGCAAAGGTCTTGGACTACCATGACATCAATAAAGACAATTTTCCCTCCCAAAGTTACAGGAAACTGAGGAAGGGTCCCTAAAGGTTGACTAGTTCTTCTGTTAAAAGCTAACAGATTCTATGTAACTGATGCAAGCTGAGAACAACCCAAATCTTACCAAGCAATAGAGGACACAATACTAATGGACACACCTTCATCTATTAGCGTCTGAGGAACATCCCGACCACAAACTTGTACTGTAATCTGGAAAGGAATGTGAGAGGGAAGATGAGGTCTAGTTAGCACACCCCAATAAAAAAGGATGGCCTCATTACTTGGAGGGGGTTTCATGGGATAAGGAGGAATGCCCCCCATCACAGTAGATTTTGTATCAACGAGGAAAACGTGGGAAGTATTGGGTTTACTCTCTATAGGGAGAGTAGGATCGATCGATGATGGGAATGGATCGACCACATTGACACTCTTCAGAGGAAGAGTGGGATTTACCGATGATGTAACTGGAGCAAACACTTTGGCACTCTTCAAAGGAGGAGTGGGATTGACCAACGATGTAACCAGAGCAACCACTTTGACACTGCTCGGATGAAGGGTGGGACTGACCGAAGAAGGGACTGTATCAGTCACTTTGGGTTCACTCTGTAGATGAAGAGTGGGGCTGATCGATGATGGAACTGGATCAACTACTTGGGTTAGTGGTTCAATCAAGGATGAAACCAGATTGACCACCTGATCAACCAGACTGACCGGGGATGGAATCAGATTTACCGGTTCAACAACTAATGATGGGTTGGGGGAAATCTTGCGATCACCAGTTGGAAGTTGAATATTTTCCAATAGAGAAGAAGCCTCATCCATATGAGGAAAAGGTGAGAATAATAATCACCTTCGCATAACATACAAGGAAATTTGACAGTTGTCTTCTTCTTACCAACCTTAATGTCACTAGTTGAGGGGTATCACCAACATGTCCAACAGGGGTTGATGACGTAGAATACCACATTTATAAGACCTTGGGAAGACTAGGGAAATCCCTTAGAAAGTGGTCACCCTTACAAAGACTGCAAGGGAATTTGGGTTTCAGATTCTTCATTTTAGTCTTATTGACCTCATCAACACTCCCAATACTATTAACAATAGCTGGTTGCTTGGATCCAACATTTGATGTAGTTGGAGGGTTGGTCCCTTTCTGGTTCTTCTTCTTATCTTTTCGTTTCTTATTCTTCTTATCAACCTGGCTACTTGCTTTAGAGATTTCACTAGGCGAAGAAGGAGAAATGGAAGGAGACTTGACGGGTGAAGAAGGAGAAAGGTCGACATGAGGTTGATGTGTGGGTGGTGTGCTTACATATGAAGCACCTGCATTCAAGATCACCAGAGTGGAAAAAAACCATACTGGTAACCCAATTGTAAGACCTGGAAGGCTCAAAGTAACGATGTAAGGAGGACTAATGTTTCCGTAAGAAGAAAAAAAAAGGGTTCCCCTGGAAAAGGGGTTCCTTCATTGGTCATTCCAGGAACTAAAGCCATAAAAATAAAGGTCCAACCTAGATTCTGATAGGGAGAACAAACAACACACGCTAAAAATCTAGTAAGCAAGCAAGCAAACAAAACCTTCTCAGAATGAGCACACTAGTTGGTGATGAAATCCAATGTCATGGGAACAAAGTAATAAGGGGTTGAGATAGAGCGGGTGGAAAAGTTACGTTGAAGACCTGCTTAACAGACTTACACCCTGGTGCAACATCCCACACATAATCGTGGGTATACCCTCCAAGGAGCCTGGGTGAGTTTGGCCAACGTCGATTCCAGGTATCGTGAAGACTTTCCCCTCCACAGTCACCTTGTGTAAAGACCCTAAAGAGATAGGCCACTAAGGTTACCAAATATAGGAGTGATGTCTGGGGAAACAATTGACAGTCCAATCCATGCTCAAGGGCAGGGTATCTAGCCCAAAATCAACATGAAAGGATTCCACTCATCATTGTGGGTATACCTTTCAAATGACCCCCATAATACGCGCAATATCTACACCAAGACCAACAAAGCAGGGTGAGTAACTCTGCTAGTCTTAATGCGACCTTAGGTTTGACCCTTGTGTGGGAAGGGATTCCCAGGACAAAATGTAGCAAGTGGATTTCACCACTCCCTAACATAAGATCCTATGTTTATTTGCAGCTTTGGAAAGTCATCTTTCACACCTATTCCAAAGCCCTACAACTAATCTAATGTAGGTTTGCTACCAGAAAATGTAAACATGTCTAATCAATTTTAGTTTAGCGCTTTATTTTTAAGGCTGTTGTTACTCAAAGGGAAAATGGTGTGGACAATATGGTGTTTTGACCGATTCGAAAGTTATTCAAAGATATGAATATGCAATCTTTTCATTTTGATGAAAGCCATGCGACGAGAAGGAGAAAACATTCATCATTCTAGATTCATAATGCCCCAAAAATGCCAAAAACCATGCAATTCCGCTACTTCAAATACAATCTAGTTTCACTACCCAAAAGAAAAAATGAATTTATCTTCTTTGTTTGATTATGATGTATACATAAATTAAATACAAAACCTTCAATTCTCCACTACTTTCAATCAAGAGAAAGAGTCCTACGCAGATGAAAAAGACACGAAGCAAACTGGCTACAAACAAAGCATGCACTCAAGGTAGTGAGGTATGAAAGAAAACAAGTAGAAACTTGTTCTAACAAGCAAGAACATGATTAAGGATTCTAAAACCAATCAAACATTCAAGGAACACAATAAAATGCAGAGAAGAATCCAAGAAATGATAGGGAGAAAAAGAAACCACTCAAAACTGTCCCGACAAAACACGCAGCTAGAAAAGGCAATTTCACATTTCTGAAAAAGGTTTCAAGCTCCAATCAAGACAAGAGGGAGTTATAAGCATCAAAAACCATAAAAAACCAATCCAAACAACTTCACAAACCAACCACAAACTTTGGGTAAAGATCTCTACAAAACAGACTGCAAAAGACTGAGCAAAAGAAGGCAAAAACTCTAAAAAAAGAGACTAGCGCTCCCCCAAAATGGTGAAAAGAGTGTTGTAATTCTCCATAAGAAACTGTAGGGGAGAAATGGAGCTCTGGTATGGCCTACAGGGGGGCGTTGGTACTCCCATAAGCTTAGAAAAAGAGCAAAAAACCATGCAAAAACTCACCCAGAATGCATGAAAATTGGTGAAATTGCTAGTGAAGGTAGGAGAAGGTTAATGGATGATGAAAAACTAGGAAATGCTTGGGAAAATGACCTCAAAGATCAAATGGAATAGTGCATATATATCTGAGTTTCCTTACAACAACTTTCATACCATCAGATAAATGAGAAAGTAGTAAATCGACTCCAAATCTCAAAAGAAGAAGCGTGACTCAAAGTAAAGAAGAAAGAGATGTTACAAACCCAAAAAAAGAATCATGAATTCTCAGAAATAAAAAGGTTGGAGGCTAAAAAAAAGGCACACTAAGATGATGATAACCCTAAGCAGAAGAATCAACAAAAAATGGACTCTGAGATCAACTCCTAAAAGAGTTTTGAGTGGAAAAACACTATCGCTCTGGTGTCAAGGGCACCAGAGCGTTGCAACACTCCCTGAGAGCCTACAAGGGAGTGATAACTCTCTGGTAGTAGAGGCAGGAGAGCGCTTGCCTCTCATATCTCAAAACAATTCCCAGAAATCAACAGAAACTCAAGAAAATCCAAAAATTCAGTGTGTATGGGATGGATCAAAAGCCAACAACACATCTAAGAATCATAAACACAACATGAAGAAGATATAAAGGTGAGAAAAGGATGAAACAAGACCAAGGAAGGAAACCAAAAATGAAATCTTCCATCCCCAGTGGAGTCACCAATTTTTGTTACAGAGAAATCCCCTTGCGGACAAGTGGATTCCCTCTTGGGCTCTAGACTCCTAAGACCAAGACATAAAGGGTGCTAACATTGTTCATTGACATCCTCTTAAACCTAGATAAACCAATGTATAGAGAAAAGAAAGAAACGTGTACCTTTTTAACGATGTTCATCCTCACATAGTTTGAGTTGAGCTTTGATCCCCAAGCTCCTCGACAAGTCCTGCATTCCAATCAAAGACAGAAAAAACTTCCTATTCTACTAAGATTAGCTTGAAACCAGATCTATCTAACAGAGACAAGTTCATGTAGAATAAACAAAACCTTGAAAGAAACATGCCAAGCATATATATATTAATGAGAATAATAGAGAATACTTATAGACCTTTGATGAAGGTGCAACAACCTCTCCCAAATCTCCTTGTCCAACCCTTTTCTCAAGTAATCCACACACAAAATGATTATGCTTCAATGATATCTCCCTTATGAGATCATAAGTTTGATGCCTTCAATGTCTCTCCTTCCTTATGAGATCATAAGTTAGGTGCTTCTCAATTTCTCTATCTATTATTTTCACCATGAGAAGGCCTCCTTATATAAGCTTGGAGAGACCCAACCACCTTAGAGATTATTGAGATAGGTTGAGGATATTTCTCCTTCAATTGTGGATCCTCCCTCAGATGTAGCCTTGACCTTAGATTCGAATCAAACCAACTCCAAAGATGAAGGGGATTTTTCCCTGATTTTCCTCAACAACCCAAAATTTTCTCAAACAAGCCAACGCTCCCCCAAAAGGGTGGACAGAGTGTTGCAACGCTCCCCAAAAGAAGGACAGGAAGTGCTAGCAATCCATGACAGTGGGTAGGGGAGCACTGCCCTTCAAAATTATTTTTTAATTGGTTTTCTTCATGGAAAAATCTTTGTACTCTTTATCAAATGATTTATCCTTCTTAAACCAGTCTTTGAAGGTTTCTTAAGTGTCCTTGTGATTTCGTTAGAGACACAACATAGGAAAGATGACAGTATGATGTTTGCAACACTTGTGGCCAAGATGCGACACTTGCAGCACTTGTAATGACGACAATAGATCATCATTGAAGTGAGTAGATTTGATGTGTAATAGAGGCCTAAACCACTGCTCATTGTTTCTTCTATTGTACCTATGGTGGATTTTCCTGGGATATCCAAGTCCATTGGGTGTGTGTCATTCTCTCCGTTCTTTGTATTCTTCATATGTCTTTATTCTTCAACAAATTTATCCACTGCTTCTTTTTCCACCTTCTCTGCTAATTCCGCTGCTATTCTTGCTGCTTCTGCCAACTCCTCTTTTTTTGCAACAACTTTTGCTTCAGCCTCGGCTTTAGTTTTCACTTCATCTTCTACTCTAGCCTTTGATTTGTCAGCTTCAATTTTTTTTTTTCTTTTTAGTGTCATTCTTCCTTTTCAACACCTTCTCTTTATCTCTTCTCTTTTTATTTTTTGGTGCTCCTTCCTCCTTTTCATCAAAACCTAAATGATTTGAGATAGAGATGGGAGAAGATATATCGGCTTCATCTTATTATACCTCTTTTTTGGTCGCCTCTCTTTCCTCTTTTTCATCAACGATCCTTCCTTTTTGTTGGCCACGTCTGTTGAAAAAAGAGAGTATAGTGGTCCCACCGACACCCGTATTTGACACCTATCCCATTGGCTTCCTCTCTTCACCTTTATTTCCATGGTACCTACCAATTATAATCCTTTTTTTTGTGGACCTACCCACCCTACCCGACACCCTTATTTGTGATCCAGGTGGATCTCGATGGCCATCCACCTTTTCCACTTAATCAATATTTTTGAGCCTGTGGTTTTGATAAACCATGATATTCACCCTTTATATGGGGAATGTAATGTAATGCCATAGCTAGTGATTGTAGAAGCATGATAGATACTTCCATGAAAGAGAATATTGATATCAGATATAAGAAAGTATGGATAAGAAAATAGGAAGAACAGGTGAACAAAGACCAGGTACCAGAGATCGCAAGATTGACAATAAAACGAGATGAAGAAAATTCTACAGAGAAAAGGAAAGATGTTAGATACAGAAAGGTTTGGAAAATAACTGAAAGAAAGGAAGGACAAGCAAATAAAGAACATGTTCAAGAGATTGTACTTTCATATGTTAAGTGAAAGATGAATCCACATATAGAAAGAAATAAGTCAAAGCTCAGAGAGATAATAAATCTACCAATGAAGATGATGATGAATCTACCAATGAAGATGATGATGAATACACATCAGAGCAGGAATTGTTCTGAGCCATATGGATTAGAAAATCCCAAGTAATATGAATATTAGATAGGGTGAGTCTATGTGATAGCTGTGAGAGACCAAAGAACCATCCTTCAAGTAGCTTGCAGAGTTTAAGAAGACATATTCAGAGCAATCAGTTAGCGTAAGTACAGTTTGATAGTATAATGATAAATGGGTTAGCATTATGGACAGTTGCGCAAGTAGAGTCTTGGACAATATGGACAAAGATGGATTTGTAAGAAGACTTAGTAGGTTTTAATAGATATATGATAGTGGATGAGAGAATGGATTCATAGATTGGTTTAGAGAGTGGTTCAAAGACAAAGGAACATTATCGTAATGGATGATAATTGCACAGGAAATGGCTCAAACAATACTAATGGATTACAAATTGACATATATTTTTTGGACACAGGTAGTGCATACATTAATTCACATTCAAAACAGAGTAATGGTCAGAAACAACACTGATAAAACTCCCTATGAGCTATGGAAAGGAAGACCAACAAATGTGAAGCACTTCAGAGTTTTTTGGAAGCAAATGCTACATCAAAAGAGAAAATGGCATAATGGAAAGTTTGACTCTTATGTGGACAAATGAATACTTGTTGGTTACTCAAGTACTAGGAAAACATACAAGTGTTACAATCTAATATTAAACAAAGTTGTGGAAAGCATCAGCGTAACAATTGATGAAACAGGTAGACCAAATCAAAGGAAGAAGAAAACAAATCAACGAAACAACTTTTTGAAGAAGAAGATGAAAAATAAGAAGAAGAGGAAGATGAAGATGAAGAGAATCCATCAGAATTAGAAGAGTAAGTTTAGAAAGTATCTCCAAAGACACCTAGCAAATGAGTACAGAAGAATCATCCTTCAGATCATATTATTGGAAACAAAGATGCAGGAGTTGAGACTAGAAGAAAAATCCGTTCACCAGAACAAACACACCTAGCACTCTTATTTATAATTGAACCAAATTGTTTTGAAGAATCCAACAAGGATAAATTTTGGAATAAGGCCATGGATGAAGAATTGGATCAAATAAAAAAATGACACTTGGGAATTGGTTCCAAGACCAAAGAATAAGAATGTGATCGACACAAAATGGGTTTTCATGAATAAATTGAATGAAGATGGACAGGTTACAAGGAACAAAGCTAGATTGGTATGTAAAGGATATGCACAAATTGAAGGAATCGACTTTGAAGAGACATTTGCCCCAGTTGCTAGAATGGAAGAAATACATTTGCTTTTAGCTTATGCATGCTCCAAAAATGTTATAGTATATTAGATGGACGTAAAATCATCTTTTCTAAATGGGGAACTTGAAGAAGAAGTCTACATTGAACAACCCGAAGGATTTGAGTTGTCAAAGAACACAAACTATGTGTGTAAATTAAAGAAGGCCTTGTATGGTTTAAAACAGGCTCCTAGAGCATGGAATTCCAGATTGGATAAGTATCTGCAGCAGGTAGGGTTCAGAAAAGGAAGTGCAGACAACAACCTCTACATCAAGGTAAGTCAAGGTAATATTTTATTAATTGAAGTTTATGTTGATGATATTATTTTTGGTAGTGATGATGATAGGTTAAGGCATAAATTTGCAAAAGACATGCAGAATGAATTTGAAATGTCGTTACTTGGAGAACTATCCTTCTTTCTGGGACTTCAGATACGTCAAAGAAACCAAGGAATTTTTATTTCTCAAACCAAGTATATCAGAGAAATGCTAAAGAGGTTCGGAATGGAAGATTGCAAATCAGTTGTAAGTTTAACAAAGATGATGATTCAAAGTCTACATATCAGAGGCAATATAGGTCAATGATTCATAGCCTACTATATGTGACAACATCCAGACCAGATGTAATGCAGGCATTTGGACAGGTGGCACGATTTCAAGCGGCACCAAAGGAATCACATGTATTAGCAATAAAGAGAATATTCAGATATCTCAAAGGAACAAAAGAGTTTGGATTATGGTATCCAAAAGGAAAAGATCTATCACTTATTGCCTACATAGATGCAGATTGGGCAGGTTGTATTGATGATCGACGAAGCACCAGTGGATCAACGTTCTACTTAGGTGAGTGTTTGGTATCATGGCTAAGCAAGAAACAATCATAGATATCTCTATCTACAGTTGAGGCATAGTATATTGCAGCAACATCATGTTGTACACAGGTTCTTTGGATGAAACAAACTTTGACAGATATACAGGTTGAGTATGATGAGCCCATTCCAATATATTGTGATAATACAAGTGCCATTAGTATCTCAAAAAACTCAGTGATGCACTCCAAGACTAAGCACATTCCAATCAAGTATCTCTTTCT
>ML789992.1:245260-262373 GCA_009831015.1 Picea engelmannii | reverse complement strand
TATTTCAATAATAAATTTAATGGAGAAATTAAAAGTGGACCCAACCCTAAAATAAGGAAAGTGGGTCAAGTGACCTAGAAGATGTTTTTAAGGAAGCTACTTGGAGAGTATAAATAAGAGGCAAGGCTCTTTCATTTGAATCAAACTTGGAAATATCAAATATATATAGGTTTCTAAGGTAACCAAAGGATATCTAAGCTGAAATTCTGAGGAAAGTGAAGAAAATAAGGCCGAAATGCAAGGAAGGATAAATTGTTTTGATGGTGCTTTCCAAGGTATGTTATTTACAGGTCATCTCACCATTTTTGCTATAATTTTTTTTTATACAATGATTCAGATCCTGAAATTGCAATGCAAGTGAGAAAACATATCCAAGTATATGTGTTTAAAAATTCAGCTTGTGGGTCGTTGTATTTTGGGAGTTACACTCCGTGGAAAATAGGGTTTGTGGCTAGTCCTGAAACTAGTCAAAATCAGGTGTTTCGGGTAAAAACGTCATAACTTCTTCATATCAGATTCAAATTCAATGAGAACAAATGTGTTGGTTAGGGTACAATATTTAGTATGCTTTGTAATAGTTTCAGATCATTTCATCCAACATTTTGTGCGAGACACACTCTACACGATCGCTCTCTAGAATAAGCCAGAATTCAACGAGGTATGTCATTTTTGCTATAACTCCTTTTCTGAGAGGTTCCAGGTAGTTACACTTGGAGGAATTGCATTAAACACACTGAAGAACATTGTGTATCAGTTTCATATCTTTATACATTATAGGTTCAAAGTTATTATTACTTCAAGTTATGGTTGTTGACTAATCCAAAATTAAGCATGAGAGACTAAAGAAAAGTTTGATGAAAATGCTAGTCTCTTGTTTTTAAAGTTAAGGAAGGTTTGCAGGAATGTGATCATATACACTAGGTCTATTACAGATCTATAAATCATATTTTGATGATGAAATTGATGAGGGCTTTTGGTTGTGGTACATGTTGTGTACATGGTTGAGACAAGTAGTTGATGAGTTGGTGCACATACATGAGGTGTATAGTTGATGATGTTGGTACATATTGATGAGTAGTTGACACATGATTGGTACATACTTGGTACATGGTTGGATGCACTTGTTTTTGGTACAGGTTGATTATAGGTTGGTGCATGGTTGATGCACTTGTTTTTGGTACAGGTTGATTACAGCTTGGTACATGGTTGGATGCACTTATTTTTGGTACAGGTTGATTATAGGTTGGTGCATGGTTGATGCACTTATTTATGGTACAGGTTGATTACAATTTGGTGCATGGTTGATGCACTTGTTTATGGTACAGGTTGATTACAGGTTGAGGTACAGGTTGATGCATGGTTGATGCACTTTTTTATGGTACATGTTGATTACAAGTTGGTGCATGGTTGATGCACTTGTTTATGGTACAGGTTGATTACAGGTTGAGGTATAGGTTGTTGCATGGTTGATGCATGGTTTAGATTTATTGGTACAGGTTTACAACGATATATCTCACAGTGATAGTGTGACAGTGGTTCCATCATTCTACTTCTACTTCAGGGTGGCATGATGGGGCAAGGACAGGTGATTGTAGCCACCTTCTGGTTGTAGCCGAAGAACATTGGGGGTTGTAGCCTCCTACTAGTTGTAGCCAAAGAATTGGGGAGTTGGAGCTTCCCTTAGGTTGTAGCCTGAGAAACTAGGGGGTTGGAGCCTCCTTCCAGCTGCAGCTGGAAAACAAAAGAAGTTGGTGCTTCCAATGAATGTAATTCTTCAAGACATATAAGAAAAAGCATTTCGTGGTTTTCTCCTGATTTGGGTTTCCATGTAAAACACTGGTGTACTGTGTATGTGTATGATTGTTCATTTGTTCATTGCCTATTTACTCTGCAGTTATTGGATGATAATGCTTCATTGATATAACACTTGGATTATATGGTTAAAAGGGATTAAATTTCTCTATTACTGATTCACCCCCCCTCTTAGTAATCCAACAAACCTATCCTAGCTAGGAGCACACTAGAGTAACCGGTGAGTTATAATGAAACCAAAATATTACACAACTTTTATATAGTTAGCTACAACGAAAGAGGAAGATTGGAGACAAATGAATACATGTGTATATAATCAAATTAATCTAGATCACATCAATGTATACTGTAATAACCCACAAATATAAAGGCATTGAAATATTCAAATAAACATCAATAACATCAGAATGACAAAGATTGTATAAGCATTAGTCTACAACAAACAAGCATTCTTACAATCCATAGAAACAACAATTATGTTCACTTTAAGTAGTTCAAAGCTCCAATCCATTTCTACATAGAATTCCTTCTATAATATCCTGGCCCTGAGGTATTATCAATATTAATTAACATAGTATAAGTTCTCGAAAAATTTCTTAGGTCTATACAATGCTTGAAAAGCCAAAAAAAGTCCTCTAACAAGGAGCTTCTATCCCATTTTATACAAAATCTAGTAACTCCTATGTGTCCTTTCGCCTTCTTCTTGAAGAGGAAGTTACAAAACTGTTCATCTTCTCTATCCTAATGATAAGTGGAAAAATGATGAAATTTGAAGTGGTTAGGAAAAGGACTAGAGAAAAACAGTCATTTTGTCCTTTCCATATGAACTTTTTCTTTGTAAATAAGCTGTCCAAACTTCCAACTGGTGATATAGTGACTCGATTTTCCTGTATGTTAGCTATTCCAGTGTTTCTTCGTTCATGGCAATGGTGTCATCAAGGGCGCTCATGTTATTCTCTAATTTTTTCATGAAAGCCTGTATCATAGTGTGAAGCGTCAATGGATGTAGCAAATGTTGGTCAATGAGATCGGTGGAGACAAAGGTTGTTGTGTCGACTATCTCTCTCCTTCAACTCGTGTTGTCTTGGACTGCATTCACCAATTATTCCATGATCAAATTATTCCCAAGTTCATCTAATATTGTGAGACAATCATTCCTTATAAAATCCTGGGAATCTTTGTGAATCCTTGAACATATTTCCATTGCCTTGTTTAGTTCTTTATCTACTCTTTTCCCTGTCTTCTGGCAATGATCCAATGCGTACATATATGTATTTCTAGCTTATTTTGCGGGTCTATACAAATCAATAGGTGCATCAGGATTCTTCGTTATCCAGGTACCAATGTTAGATATACCTTCACATATAGTGTTGTATTGTGTCAACTTCATTTACATCCAGCTTTTTGGTCAATGACTATTGCAACCACATTTTGCAAGATGTGTAGATTGACATACATTTCAATGATGACACCTTCCAAATCATTCTTAAATTTTTCCGCACTAGCCTTAAAGTTGAGGAGGCTTCTTTCGTCGATATTTACTTGCTGAAGTCTTTCTTCTAGCTCCGTGATCCTCAAATATTTCTCTTCATTCCACTGGAATAGACTCTGTATATTGTCTACGATTACATCCATAAATGCAAAACCTTCCCTAGCTATTGCCACAGGGTCTTCCTTCACATCTCCTGTGACAGGGACTTGAGTAACCACTGATATAGGGGCTCCTTCTGTTGCTGACACCTTTTTCACTCTTTCTTGCACAATTCTATTGGTTTTAATATCTTATATGAAACTTCTTATATCTAATACTTCAGTTGATCAAAAAGGTTCCTAGGGACCGAGGCTTAAACCACTGCTCATTGTTTCTTCTCCTATACCTGCAGTGGATGTTCCTAGTGTTATCACTCCAGGAGTCCCTTTAGGTTGCAAATCAAGAGAGATTTATAACTTAATCAGAATGATTAATGATGTAATTGAAAATTGGATCAAAGATGAATAACTCACACACTCATTCCTTCACTCAAGGTAATTTGAACATATCTTGACAAAATAAGGCCTTCAAAAGCTATTGATCAGAGGGTTTATATCATCAGGTGGATGGAGAAAGGCTAACTATATCAAAAACATTACATACATTTAAAAAACATGTAAAAGGTTGAATATAACCAACAAAAGGTTTTTGATCCTTTGTTTACTAATGCAGAGACAATATGACAATCATCAATCATTAAATAAACAGAGAACTGAATATAATATTCAAATCAAAAGTACGTAAAAAGAAAGAGAGAGGGATCTGAGCAACATTAGTGAAGGAGCTTTATCATTCCAAAATATATCAAAATGTTTTACAGTAAAGAGTACAATAGAGTCTTCAATCTCGAACCTTTTACAAAGATGCCTCAATGGGATTAAATAAGTTTTACAATCTTGACTAAGATCCTCAAAAATTGGATCTGAAAGACACCTATTAAATCAGATGTAAACAGATGCATAATGATATGATAAGATACTATTTCTAAGGGATAGGTATCTCATCCGAATTCCCAAAACTTAGCTTCTCCTGAGCTACCTCGTGGTTGTAGACAATCTTCACTGCATCATAGCTAACACCTGGAGTCGCGATTCATCTTTTGACCACTGAAAATTAGGTCATCCTTTGACCAAACTGTTACATGCAGAAGGCTAGTGAGTTGGTAGTGCACTGCATGGAGAAAACACAATCTGCACTAAAAACTGTTTTAGCCGTCTGTCTTGTCCGAAATCTTCAAAATTAGTGGCAAAATTCTTTTGGAAATGGAGAAACTGTCTCTAAAAAACATGTATCACTTCCAATTACTAATTCCATTGAGACTACTCAGGCTTCATCTCAATAACTATACCATACATGTCACTCTTAAAGGTAGTTTCCATACTTCACTAAGCTTAAAAATATAAACTCATCATTGGTCAACAGTCACACAAAACCTTAAACCTTTTTGAATCAATCATCATGCTTGGGAGAACTAGAAGAAGTAATCCCCTTTAGTAAGATAGCCAAATTCTTTTTACTAAGCATATTTTTGGCCAAGTATAAGTGTTCTGCTAGCTTCCTATTCTCTGCTTTTAGATCGAGGTTTTGTTTTTATATGTTGACCAATTGTTTCCTCTGAACCCTCTTTCTTCTGATGTTCTTCTTCAATTGATTACATTCCCTTGCAAGTTCATTTATTTGGATTGAAAGTTATCTACCAAGTGTGACATTTTATTGATGTAACTTCTGATTCTTCTCCTGAACTTCTTTAAGTTGTTTGTCTGCATCCTTGAACAATTTATCCCAATTCTCTCTAGGTCCCTACTCTGCTTCTGGGGTTGACTCTGGTGGAGATTCTCTCAACTAAACTATGGCTTCCAATGCTTCCTTTTCAAGGGGGGAAGCTTTGAATCTTGATAATTGAGCACTAGGCTTTACCATATCACTGCATTGAAGAGACTCCTTTGTTAAAACAAGATTCCTCCTTGAGGGCCTTCTGAGAGATAGTGTGTCAACTTTAGCTTGAATAATTGGAGGATTGTCTTTAATTTCCATATGAGGGAGATCCACAAGAGGATCTTCTTGATATTCAACAAATGTTTCTTGGGATTTTCCCTTCCTCTTATCTCTTTTACAAACTTGGACAAGTTATTTGAGGAATAATGTCTTGAGAATATTGAGGTTTTTCAGATGTAGAGGGGACAATAGAAGCATAAGGCTGAGTTGTTTCAAGTGTAGGAGCATAGGGGGAAGAATCTTGTGCTACTTCAAATGAGGGAGCAGAAGGGGCAGAGGACTGTGGTATCTCAGTTGATGGGACAAAGGAGTCAATAGGAGGTGTTACAGTCTTCTTCTTAGGGGTTTTGAGTTTAGGAGGAGAAGGAGGCAAATCAATGTGATAATTTGATACAAATAAGAAGGTGGGCCAATCCTTCACTTCCTTTTTCAACTATTCAAGGACTATAAGTTTTATTAAAGCATGGTGGAAGATAGACTTTGGAAGCTTATCGGGTTTTCTTTGTGAAAATGAAACCATCCTTTGCAAGGTCATGAAGAGGAAAAAGGGTAAGTCTATCTCTTTCTTACCAGTGTAATGGAGAAGGAGCTTGAGATGGTACTGCAAAACCCAATTGTATCTTCCTTCACATGTGAAAAACCTCTGAATGATGAATAATAGTTTTTCATACTCCTCTATTAGCCACTTCCTAGGGACACCCTTCACTAAATCATCTCCTCTATGCTCAGGCCTGAGCATATCTTGGCACCAGTCTTCTTTTTCAATTCTCTTTTCTTTGAACCATTGTTCCCCTATCACAGGGATATCTTTTACTTCTGCAATTAGATCCACTTTCACATGAATTTCCAAGGGACCAACTTTTTTCTTTTCACTCTTGTAGTTCTGCACAACATCCCTAGAAACCTCCAGGTGATACCGTTCAAGTTTGTTGCAGAATATCCAACACCCCATGCACTTGAATGAGTCCATATGGTTGGCATCTTTCTCGATCAAAGTGGTCTCAGTGGGCTCAAATCTGTCCAGAGAGACTGACCTCTTCCTGGGAATAGGATCCTTTCTTGGAGCCATCATAGCAGAGCACCTACTGTAAACACTTCTACACAAAGGGAATTAGAAACTTAAAACCAAAAGCCTTGCTTGGAAGAAAACCTTGATAACCCCCCTTTTGCTGGCGAGCTGAGACTCTAGAAACAACCTCAGGTGTTTGACAATGATCTCTGAATCTTGAAAAAGCCTCCTTGATATAGTATCTACCTTGCAACTTTTCAAAAAATCAAAATAGCCTTCCCCCCTGTGTTGGTAGCCCACCTTATGAAAAAATGATGGTTTGTGCAAACAAGAAAGGCTGAGTTGCTAGCACTCCTAGTAAAAAAGTACATAGATGCACTACAAACTTGTAATCATGAAGGAAAACAATAGACAAAAAGTCAAATCGTGATTTGAGAGATACATGATGACTTATAATGGACAAAAATCGACTTACATGACCCATGAATTACTTTTTGGGAAGGAAATGACTTATGATTTGACCAAGGTGACCTAGGACAATGACCATGACAACCACTTAGTCATTTATAAACCTCATGTGACATGAATCAAAATTGATGACTAGACTCAATGAAGGGCACACTTTATTAAATGACTCAAGAGACTAAAAACTTAAACCTAAGACAAGAATAAAAAGGTATTTTTATTAGGAGATAACATCTGACCCTAATTGGGGATGGAAGCCTCCCTGTGAGGTTCCAAGATCTCTCAAGAGAAACAACCTTTCTGATTACCTACAAAACTTACAAAGAAGTGAAAATTTTGTTCCATTGGGCATGGAGTTATTATAAGACTAAAACTGAAAAATAAATGATATTTAAAATGGTGAAGTCTTAAAATACTTAGTAGAAATAGGTTTTGAGAAAACACCCATTGACTAGGCCACCAAATACCTCATTACCTTCCAAATTTTGTAAGAGAAAATTATTGTTCTGCAACACTTGAGTGATGATGAAAGGTCCAGTCCACAATGTGTCAAATTTCCCATGCTTGCCTTTATCCTGTCTGTAAGCATCCCACTTTAAGACAAGATCCCTTTTTTGGAAAACATCCTCCTTACCCTTTTTGTAAAAAATATCCTTCATCTTCTTTTGATGTAAATCTTTCTTCTCAAGTAACTGCTCCCTTACCTGTTGAAGTTCAACTAGATGAAGAATCTTCTAACCAAATCATTTGGTTCCCCTTCTTCTTGAAATTTTTTTGCAACAGGTAATGCTAGTTGGATAGGAAAAATGGCTTCAGTCCCATACACTAGCTTGAAAGGATAAGTGGCAATAGACTTCTTATTTGTCACTCTATCAGCCCAGAGTGCAAATTTTAACTTAGAATCCCAACTCCTTTGATTTTCTTCAAGCAATTTTCTAATAATCCTCACTAGGATTTTGTTTGATGATTCAGCAAGGCCATTGCCTTGAGGATAGTAGGAAGTTGAGAGAACAAGATGAATACCCATGTATTAACATAAATTCACCAAAAAATCATCCTTAAAAGCAACTGCATTGTCAGTAACAAGTCTTTTGGGGCAACCAAATCTAGCAAATATATGATCATTCAAGAAATTTATGATAACATAATGAGTGGCATTATTGGTTGGAATGGCCTCAATCCATTTTGTAAAATAGTCAGTTGCCACTAGGATCCACCTATGCTATCCACTTGATGATGGATGCATCTCTCCAATAAATTCCAACCCCCATTGTTGGAAAGGTGCAGTGACTACAATGGGTTTCAATGGAAGAGATTTCAACTGTTGTTTTCCAGTGACCCTTTGACACTTGTCACATGTATTAACATAGGAGAAAACATCAGAAAATAAACATGGCCAATAGTAACCAACCCTCAGAATCTTGTGGGCTATAGTCTTCCAATAATGATGGCCACCACAATTTCTACTATGAAACTGATGCAGAACCTGGATTGATTCCTGATTGTCAGGACATCTCAACAACATCCCAAAGGGGTGTTTCCAATAGAGCATATTTTCATTAATACAAAACTTGACTGCCTTGAGTTTTAATGATCTCACTTGTGTATGTTTTATCTCTAGAGGGGGTGCAAGGGTCTGTAAAAAATATATTATACTGTTGTACCATTCACAAGAGGACAAATTTGTCGAAACTGGTTGATCATGAGTGTACCTTTCAACATAAATTTTTGATTGTGCATCCTCTGCATTTATGCTGATAAAATTAATGCCCAACACCTCACAATTTTCCTCAGTAAGAAGCTTTGCCAAACCTTGACCCTTGATCAATTTAGTTGGCTTAATGTCAATGTCAAACTCAATGAGTTTGGCAATCCAATTGGCTCTTTTACCATCTATATCTAGTTGAATAAGTACATCTCTGATTGAACTAGATGGTACATAAGATATTACTTTGGCATGGAAAATATAGATCCTAAAGGCCTTAAGTGATTTGATCAAAGCATAAGCTTGTTTTTCAATAGGGTCATACTTTACCTCATATTCTCTTAATGTATTTCTAAAGAAATCCACTGGATGTTCATGCCCTTGATCATTTCTCCGAAGTAACACTGTTGCAATGGTGTCATTAGATTAAAATGAAAATATATAAAAATCTTTACAGTAGTTAGGGTTGATCAAAGTAGGAGTTGAGATAAGAGATTTCTTGATAGCTTCAAAAAAATTCCTTGTTGCATCATGCCATTTAACTTCTGAATCTTTCCTTAGCATGCCAATGATGTATTTAATCAACTCTTCAAAATTAGGAATAAATATCCTAATGAAGTTAATCTTACCAGGAAATGATTGGATGCCCTTCTTATATATAGCAATTGATATCTTCTGAATAACTTCTACTCTTGCAGGGTCAATCTTTACTCCTTCAACAATCACTATGTTCCCCAGAATCTTACCTTCTTTTAATGCAAATTGAGACTTATTTGGATTTAATGAAATCCCATACCTTCTTCACTTCAAGAATGTCTTCCTCAAATACTGCAAATTCTCTTTATGGTTGTGATAAAACACTGTTAGATCATCCAAATATATCAGAACAAACTTATCCTTCTCACCTACAAAGGCTATGTCCATGGCCCTTTGAAATGTGGCCCCAAAATTCATAAGCCCAAAGGGCATCTTGACATACATAAAAGTACCCCAAGGAGTTGTGAAGGCAGTTTTCTCTCTGTCATCTGGGTGCACTGAGATTTGGTTATAGCCTGAGAACCCATCAATAAAAGATATGACACTAGCTCCAGACACTCTTTGCAAGATATGATCCATCTTTGAAAAAGGATAGTTATCTTTCTTAGAGCACTTGTTCAAGTTCCTGAAGTCAACACACAACCTAATCTCCCCAATTTTTTTTCCTAACAGGAACTAAATTTGCAACCCACTCAGAATATCTTTGTGGAATGATAATTTGAGCATTCAATAATTTTTTAATTTCTTTTTCCATTATGGGTAAAAGAAGAGGGCTGATAGATCTCATTTTTTTCTTGAATGGAGTGGCTTCTTTCTTTAGAGGGATTTTATGCTCAATCACTTGAGTGTCATAGGTCTTTAAATCACTGTACTCCCATGAAAAAATGTCTGAAAATTCTCTCATCGGGCTGCCATATTCATTCCTCTTTTTTGCAGTCAACTGTATGGATAGATTTATAGTTTTTGGGCACTTTTCATCTCCTAAGTTGTACTAAAAAATAGCAGGGTCTTCCTCTTTCTTATCAGGCTTCAAGGGTACATCATTCTAGTCAAAAATCTTCTCAAGGGGTACTAATCCTCTAGGGATTTGATGATTGGGAAGTTGAATGATATCATGGTGCCCATTTTTTTTTCAATTTAGGATTTTTGAATTTTTCAATATTTTCATTTTCATGATCTATATGGAGGGCTGAAAACTCATCTATGACTTCCAAAAATCTGACCAATTCCTCATCATCATCAAACACCTTCCAAAATTTTACATTGTCTGGCAAAGAGGGTCTGTATTTCACTTGAATCTCATAGTTTATATTTGTTGGCATAGGTGGATTGAAATTAGTGCTAGCTGAAACAACTAATGAATCAACAAGTTGATTCATGGCTCTAGGAATGTATGAAATATTAAAAGCTAGAAAATAATCAATGAGATTCCATACCTCATCTTTGTATGCCTTTAGCCTGACATTATTGGCTTGGAAAGTGTTTTTAATTTGTTGGATTATCAGATCAACATCTCCAAATACTTTGAGCCCCTAAATATTCATATCCTTAGCAGAGTTTAAGCCCAAGACCAAGGCTTCATACTCTGCTATGTTATTTGTCACTTTGAAATCCAATTTTAAGGACAATTTTAAGGACAAATGAATTGTTTCTTTGGAAGGTGAAATAAATACAACACCTGCTCCTGCAGACTCTTTCAAACAAGCACCATCAAAAGACATGCTCTATATAGGAGTGCTTTCTACTTCTGGATATTTGCAAATAGGCTTTCTAAGCTGCAATGATGATGACAGAGAATCATCAATCTGAAGTATACAAGACCCCAAACCTATATCAATTGAGTATATGGGATGATTAGTAGGATCCTTCTCATCACTGATTATATAAGCCAATTGAGATTCCCTATACAATCTCCTTTGTTCTCCTCCAAAAACTGGGACAGTTGCATAAGAAAGGTCATTTTGCAAGGTGCCCGCTAATCTCTTTATCCATGCTCTAGATAAGAGAATACCAAATTTGGGTGGAACATCAACTACCACAATGTCCATTACCATACTTCTCATGGGTAACTGAGATAAAGAAATGGCTAAATATTTTATCAAACCAAGGTACTTAACCTTCCTAGAGTCAAATGAAAATAAATCATGATAAGACTTGGTAATCTCTAAACCCAACTTATCCATAACTTCTTTTGGAATGAGGTTATGAGAGGCTCCTATATCTAGAAGGCAGTTATGTAGAATTTTGTCATGGATGTTCAAGGAAACATAGAAAGGTGGAGAGGTTTCCTCATGGTATTCAACCATTGGACTAAGGACAATAGTAGGCTTGTCATCTTGGAGATTTACACCATCAGCAACAGTTAGCATGGGTTTAGTCTCAAGGTCTTTGATGATGGTTTGTTTGAAGGTATCATTCTTCATTAATTCCATGAGTGGTATGGAGATTTTAACCTTCTGAATTTCTGATTCAAAGCTAAATGAGAAATGGACTTTGTCAGGGTTTCTTACCTCTTGCACATGATATTTAAGAAGTACTTGATTCTTGGTTTGAGCTTGATCTTTGCTTGGTTGTTTTTTTGCAGGGGCAACAAATTTATTTGGAGGAGCTTGTTCATATTGCTTACCATTACTCTGTTTAGATATCATATTATATCTATTTTGATCATCAGTTTGACAACTAGATTCCTCATTTGAATCTTGATTAGCTTGTTGACTAAGCAAATCTTATTCATAGGAAGAATGTGTCAAGACATAAGCATCCCCTTTGTCTCCTAAATAATGGATCTCATCATCTTCTTCAGGCTGCTCCTCCTCCATTACTGTGTTCTGAAATGGGGCTTTGATATTATGATCTTCATTTGTATTTCTAATCCTCTGTAAAATATGATGTTGCTCATTATTTCTTCTATATGGATTTGGATTTTGAGGAATGAAAGTATTAGGCTCTCTACCTTTTGTAGGCTTCTTGTTCTCAAGCTTCATCTTTGACAATTCTGAAGTCAAATATTCAATCATCTTATCCATATTTTCAATGTTAGGATCAACACTTGATGATGCAGCTTCTCCCTTTTGTTTTCTCCTTTCTCCTCTGTCTTTCAACTTTTCTGTAGCAAGGATATTAGATTCTACTTCAAGTGTTGCATTCTGCATGTTAGCCAATGTAACATACCTCCTTTCTCTTAACAACAATCAAAACTCAACATCAAAAGCGTTAGCATATGTGATCTTTACAGAGGTAGCAGTAGGCTTGATTTCAGCTAGGATCTTACTGTACATTCTATTAAATTTCTTGGTGAAGTCTGACACTGATTGACCACTCTCCCTTCTCAAGTTTCCAAACTCTGTAATGTAGTACATAAAATATTTCTTATCCCCCCATTTTTTTAAGAAAGTATCATTGAAAACTTCAATTCCTGTTATATATCTCGGGGTTAATTCTCTAAACCACCTCTTGGCCTCTCCATCTAAGCTTTGCACAAATACTCTCATCCATACATCTTCATATTTGATATTTAAGTTATCAACATAACTATAAAACAATTCAAGATGTTCTTCAGTTGTGACCTCTTCTACCCCTGAAAATTTTGGCATATACTTTTGATAGTCTCCAGTAGGCATTGCATCTAGAGGATTTGGAAATACTAATGGGGCATATCTAGCAACTATAATTCTTTCCATCTTAGTGGGATTTTGAGGTGTTGCTTCCATGATAATAATATATGTAGATGCACTAGAAGTTTGGATCACTAGGGATTGAGATGAGGCTAATATTGAAGATGAAGGTGAGCTAATGAGAGGAGAATGTATTTTTGGACTTGCATTGGAAGATGGAAAATAAGAAGCTCTGTAAAATTTAGATAATAACCTAGCAAGGTTTTCTTCTCCTTTTACAGACAATTCATGTAAGACAAGCTCAACTGTAGGTAGATTTGTATGAATATAGGTTGAATTTGGTTCAATTTCAGATTGAGAAGATTTTACAGAGGATGAGAAAATGTATTCTACAACAAAATGTGAACTATCTTCTTGAGTTAGATCAGAGAATCCCTGAACTTCTAAAACTACCTTTTCACTATCAATATCTGAACTTGTAGCTTCAACAATTATTGGTTTTATTAATGGATTTTCTGGAAAAGTCACAGAGGGATTTCTGGATATACCTAAACTTGAATATCCCTTCTGTAATGCCTTTCCCTATTTGATGATCCTCTCAGGATCAGATACTGGATCAATTAGTGGTTGCTGAGGATTTGCTCGAGTATGTGCCTTCTTAGGAGCCAAAATATACCAATGGAGTTGCCAGATAGAAGATTACAACCAAACCAATGATTCCCAACCTTTGTCTATCATTAAAGTTGGGACTATGTTGTCTCCTAGGGAAGATTTCTTCACACTCCTTTCCCTGACAACGACACCAATTTGTTATCACTCCAAGAGTCCCTTTAGGTTGTATATCAAGAGAAACTGGTAACTTGATCAAAATTCTTAATGATGTATTTGAAAATTGGATCAAATATGAATAACTCACACACTCATTCCTTCACTCAAGGTAATTTGAACATATCTAGACAAAATAAGGCCTTCAAAAGCTATTGATCAGAGGGTTTATATAATCAGGTGGATGGATAAAGGCTAACTATATCAACAACATTACATACATTTAAAACACATGTAAAAGGTTGAATATAACCAACAAAATGTTTGTGATCTTTTGTTTACTAATGCATAGATAATATGACAATCATCAATCATTAAATAAACAAAGAATTGAATATAATATCAGGGATCTGAGCAATATCAGTGAAGGAGATTTATCATTCCAAAATATATCAAAGTGTTTTACAGTAAAGAGTACAATAAAGTATTCAATATCGAACCTTTTACAAAGATGGCTCAATAGGCTTAAATAAGTTTTACAATCTTGACTAAGATCCTCAAAAACTAGATCTGAAAGACACCTATAAAATCAAATCTAAACAGATGCATAATGATCGGATACGATCCTATTTCTAAGGGATAGGTATCCCATCTGAATTCCCAAAACTTAGCTCCTCCTGAGCTACCTTGTGGTTGTAGACAATCTTCACTGCATCATAGCTAACACCTAGAGTTGTGATTCCTCTTTTGACCGCTGAAAATTAGGTCATCCTTTGACCAAACTGTTACACGCATAAGGTTAGTGAGTTGGTAGCGCATTTCATGGAGAAAACACAGTCTGCACTACAAACTCCTGTGGCTACATGTCTTGTCCAAAATATTCAAAATTAGTGGAAAAATTCTTTTGGAAATGGAAAAAATGTCTCAACAAAACATGTATCACTGCCAATTACTAATTCCATTGAGACTACTCAAACTTCATCTTAATAACTATACCATACATGTCTCTCTTAAAGGTAGTTTCCATACTTCACTAAGCTTCAAAATACAAACTCATCATTGGTCAACAGTCACACAGAACCTTAAACATTTTTGAATCAATCATGATGATTGGGAGAACTAGAAGAAGTAATCTCCTTCAAGAAGATAGCCAAATTCTTCTTAATAAGAATATTTTTGTCCAAGTATAAGTGTTCTGCTAGCTTCTTATTCTCTTCTTTTAGACTAAGGTTTTGTTTGTATATGTTGACCAATTTCTTCCTTTGAACCCTCTTTCTTCTGATGTTCTTCTTCAATTGATTACATTCCCCTGCAAGGTCATTTATTTGGCTTGACAGTTGTCTACCAAGTGTGACATTTTCTTGATGTAATTTTTGATTCTTCTCCTGAACTTCTTTAAGCTGTCTGTTTGCATCCTTGAACAATTTATCCCAATTCTCTGTAGGTCTCTGCTCTTCTTTTGGGGCTGAATATGGTGGATATTCTCTCAACTAAACTATGGCTTCCAATGCTTCCTTTTCAAGGGGGGAAGCTTTGAGTCTTGATAACTGAGCACTAGGCTTTACCATATCACTACTTGGAAGATACTCCTCTGTTAAAACAATATTCCTCCTTGAGGACCTTATGAGAGCTGGTGTGTCAACTTTAGCTTGGATAATTGGAGGATTGTATTCAATTTCCATATGAGGGAGCTCCACAAGAGGCTCTTCTTGATATTCAACAATTGTTTCTTGGGATTTTACCTTCCACTTATCTCTTTTATAAACTTGGACAAGTGAGGGTCTTTGAGGAATAATGTCTTGAGAAGATTGAGGTTTTTCAAATGCAGAGGGGAAAAAAAGCATAAGGCTGAGTTGTTTCAAGTGTAGGAGCAAAGGGTGAAGAATCTTGTGCTACTACAAATGAGGGAGCAGAAGGGGAAGAGGACTGTGGTTTCTCAGTTGATGGAACATATGAGTCAATAGGCGGTGTTGCAGTATTCTTCTTAGGGGTTTTGAGTTTAGGAGGAGAAGTAGGAAAATCAATGTGATAATTTGATACAAATAAGATGGTGGGCCAATCCTTCCCTTCCTTTTTCAACTGTTCAAGGAATACAAGTTTTATTAAATCATGGTGGAAGATAGACTTTTTAATATTATTGAGTTTTCTTTGTGCAAATGAAACCATCCTTTGCAAGCTCATGAAGAGGAAAAAGGGTAAGTATATCTCTTTCTTAATGGTGAAATGGAGAAGGAGCTTGAAATGGTAATGAAAAACCCAACTGTATCTTCCTTCACATGTGAAAAACCTTTGAATGATGAATAACAGTTTGTCATACTCCTCTATTAGCCACTTCCTAGGGAAACCCTTCACTAAATCAACTCCTTTATGCTTAGGCCTGAGCCTATCTTGGCACCAATATTCGTTTTCAATTCTCTTTGATTTGAACCATTGTTACCTTGTCCTAGGGATCTTTGTTACTTCTGCAATTAGATCCATTGTCACATGGATTTCCAAGGGACCAATTGTTGTCTTTCCACTCTTTTAGTTCTGTACAAAATCCCTAGAAACCTCTAGGTGATGCCCTTCAAGTTTGTTGTAGAATCTCCAACACCCCATGCACTTGAATGAGTCCACATGGTTGGGATATTTCCTGATCAGAGTGGTCTCAGTGGGATCAAATCTGACCAGAGATCCTGACCTATTCCTGGGAATATGATCCTTTCTTGGAGGCATCGTTGTAGAGCACCTGCTGTAAACACTTCTGCACAGAGGGAATTAGAAACTTGAAACCAAAAGCTTTGCTTGGAAGAAAACCTTGATAACCTCCCTTTTTCTGGCGAGATGAGACTCTAGAGAAGGCCTCAGGTGTTTGACAATGATCTCCGAATCCTGAAAAATCCTCCTTGATATAGTATTTACCTTGCAACTTTTCAAAAATTCAAAATAGGCTTTCCCCCCGAGTTGGTAGTGTGCCTTATGAAAAAATGATGGTTTGCGTTGACAACAAAGGTTGAGTTGGCAACACTCCCAGTACAAAAGTACACACATGCACTACAAACTCATAATCATGAAGGAAAACGATAGACAGAAAGTCAAATTGTGATTTGAGAGATACATGATTACTTATAATGGACAAAAACTGACTTACATGACCCATGACTCATGTTTTGGAAAGGAAATGTCTTATCGTTTGACCAAGGTGACCTAGGAAAATGACCATGAAAACCACTTAGTCATTTATAAACCTCATGTGACATGACTCAAAATTGATGACTAGACTCAATGAAGGGCACACTTTATTAAATGACTCAAGAGACTAAAAACTTAAACTATCACCTAAGACAAGAATAAAAAGGTATTTTTATTGGGAGATAACACCTAGTATATCCAAGTCCATCGGGTGTGTGTCATTCTCTCTGTTTTCTGTATTATTCCTCTATCTTTATTCTTCAACAAATTTATTTGTTGCATCTTTTGCCACCTTCTCTGCTAATTCCGCTGCTATTCTTGCCGCTTCTGCCAACTCCTTTTCTTTTTTCTGCAACAAATTTTTCTTCGGCCTTAGATTTTTCTTTGACCTTAGCTTTATCTTTCACTTCATCTTCTACTCATGCATTTTCTTTGTCGGCTTCAATTGTTTTTTAATTTTAACATCGTTCTTCCTTTTCAACACCTTCTCTTTTTTTTTTTTTTTTTTT
>ML789992.1:234796-245243 GCA_009831015.1 Picea engelmannii | reverse complement strand
CTCCTTCCTCCTCTTCATTAGAACCTGAATGAGTTGAGACAGAGATGGGAGAATATCTTTCAGCTTCATCTTCCTCTCTTTCCACTTATTCGTCAACGATCCCTCCTTTTAGCTGGCCACGTCTGTTGAAAATGACTTTGTCGTAAGTTTTGGCATTTTGAGGCACCTCCTCTTCTTCTTAGAATTCAATGGTGTATTCATACAGGAGCCTCATGTTATTGAAGTGCTCTTTGATGATATTCTTAGGGTCATGCCTCCTGGATATTTCCTCTCTAAAGTGGTAGGAAAGTAAGATGTCCACTTATGTTTGAGTTTGCTTGGTGTTCTCAAAGAAATAATTTCCAATGTATAGAGGTAGTGGAGGCAAAATTGCTTTCTTTGATCTGTATAGCATTCCTTTGACCCCATGTATGATAGTTTGATATGCTACCTCCTAAAGCACAAGTTTGTCAGGAACGAACCAAGGGAGTAGGTGGGGTGGTTTGATCACACCATATATTATTATATAGGTACCATGCTCCATCAAATTCCAGTGCCCGATCCTTCTTATGACTGCTAAGTCTTTGTCTGTCATACAAGGTGGGGAGATGCAAAAGATAAATTCATATAAGGGAGCAAGGAAGTGCTCGCAAATCCTTTGATATTCTGTATGGTATTTGTTCTCCCAAAGAAATTTTCAATATATGTGGATTGCAACATAGACGGGAAACCAACTCCACCCCACATTTGGAAAATTATGGGTTGTACACATTATATCCAGGAGATACGAGGAAATATGGAAATTGGGAAAGTTTCCTGGTTGTTCTTGTGTAACTATAGAGATGGAAACTTTGAGATTTTCAGACAATATGTATTCCCAATTGAATGAAACCCCAACATCAACACATAAATAAATTAGGTGTATGTATGATAGTGGGAAATGAGTTGCATCTGGTTCCTCATATAACCTGCACATCATGGCCACCATATATTGGTAAGGTCTCCTTAAATTGGTTGTGGGGTACCGACTCTTGGGACAATACTTGAACTATTTATCTGCCTTGTACCATGCAGGGAATAAATCTTTTAGTGTAAGTTCCAATTTGCTGAGGAGTTGACCATCCAATCTTTTGTTCCCAGCTTCAATATGATAAAATTTAGCGAAATAATTGGGCCTGAATAAAGCTATGGGTTCTTTTCTTCCATTACAGACATATTGACTATTTATGTCTATGTTCTTCAAAATCCACAAAATGGCATCTGCACAAGGGAAGATCGTTGGATGTGCTGCCACCCTGAAAATTCCTGACTTTATGATGTTCTTGAACGCCTGGAGTTCATATGGTTCTTCTGCCTCCACAAAGAAGTTTGTCTTCTTGAACATATAATAAAGTTATCCCCATTTTAATGTCTCTCCATCCTTCTTGAAAAGTCCTAAGGTATCATTATATATAGTCCCGACAATTTCTGCCTCTATTGTTTGCTAGGAGCTGCTAGAGGGATCAACCCTTGTTTCTTTCGCTACTGTCTTCTTCCACGGTGACATGTTTGAGCCTGTAAAAGGACAACTTTAGAGCATGTTATTTGAAATACAACTAAATGATCAAACAATTATAAGAATTATTGAAATTATCAATACATAGCAAGCTGTCTTTGTAGGTGTCAGGTTAATAGTAGACAATGCTCAAGTCCTTTTGATGAGATTATAGGTTGAAATGCTTGGCACCATATTAAAAGGTAAAATCAAAGATCAAGAAAACACCTTCTCCAATACAAATCAGAAGGGTTAAAAACAACTCCTCTGATTGCATCAGAGGAGTCAGTAACAACTCCTTTGATGAGATCGAAAGAGTTGTTCTTAACTTCTTTGATCTGTCATCGGAAGGAACTGTCACAGTATCAAGGAGTTTGAAGCACTTAAAAGTAACTCCTTCGATCATATTGGAGGAGTTGAAAGTAACTCCTCTGATACTATTGGAGGAGTTGAAAGTAACTCCTTCGATATTATTGGAGGAGTTGTTTCCAGAGGTTATGAAATACACGGAGGAAAATATTTTAACTTCTCCAAATGCATCGGAGAAGTTAGCAATAACTTATGTGATGTGCTCAGAGAGTTAATTTGAAATTCTATGGTTTATAGTTAGGGATTTTGTTTTTTGCGAAAATGGAAAGGTGAACCAGGGAAACACCACAGTGAGTTTAGAGGGACATGAGGAAACCCTAGAGCCTTCTAGATCATGGTCTATGTGCTCGGGGAAAGTTTTAGAGATCACAAGGATTAAGTGCCAGGGTGCAGAGAAAGTCCATCACGGTGAAGGAAAAGGGGATGACCGATCAAATTTTGTCGCAGTGAAGGAAAAGGGGATGACTGATCATTCATTATGTGGCAAGGAAAAATATTTAAGAGCAATGTAAGGTTTGCAAAGGGGGATGTGGCCAAGAGAGAATTGACTAGGAGCGGAGAAGATGATTATCAATCTAGGGAAAGGGAGTAAGGAACAAAGAAAAAAATAACAATAACAAAGACCTAACCCTAACCTTAGAATAGAAGAGAGGTGAGGTGTTCTTACCTGGACCCTGTCGCCACGTGGCGAGTATGGATAGGTGAGAGATTTGAATGGAGTTCATCTCGATGTGTTTAACCTCAGGTTTCCTCGTTCATTTGAAAATGGTAGGATAAAACTAAACCTAATCCCATTCCATTTATATAGACAAACGATCATTTATGACATTAAATGTGGTGGTTTGGGTCAGCCATGAGAGTAAATATCACAATTTGTTCAAAGGAGTTGAAAGTAAATGCTCCAAACATATTGGAGGAGTTTCTCCTAACTCTTACGATAACGTTGCATATTAGAGCAAAATACAAAAACTCCTCTAAACTGTTCGGAGGAGTTTGAAGTAACTCCTCCGAACTGTTCAGAGGAGTTTGAAGTAACTCTGTCGATTTCAAAATTGGATTGTAACACCAAGTATTTATCATTTTTGTTTTTTGAAGTGAAACATGATTTATCAAAATAATATTGAGATGGAGAGGGAGACTTATGAGGCTTTCTCTTAGGCTCAAAAGATAAGGGGCTCCATTTTTAGGGAGGTAAACAAGATCAAACGAAAAATGGAGGGTTGTAGTGCTTGTCACAAAAGAAGATTACTGAGAGAGGTACACCACGGATGAATCTATGCCATTCAAGAGAGAACCCACTTGGGTATCTTTTTCATATGCCCTCAAGGAGGAGTTCTACCCTATCAAAAACTATGATGACCGATACATGAGATGGACGAATTTGCATCAGAAAAGGGACCAAACTGTGCTGAAGTACACTAAAATATTTCATAGCTTGCACTCAAAGCTGGGTATCAAAGACTTTGAGAAGCTCTTGGTTTTGAAATACCGTAGTGGTCTGTCCAGGAACATTCAAACATAGATGGATTTCTTGGACATCTCCTCATTGGGAGTTTCTTATAGATATGTAGTCAAAGTTGATTAGAGATTCAAGCAATGGAATAAGAAGGAGTTTAAGTTTACAAATATGCCACAATAGAAGCATGGAAAAGGAAACCATAACTCAAAAAATGAAGGAAAAATAAAGGAGAGTCAATATCAATAAAATCAATCAAAGAAACTGGCTAAGAAGGGTGATGGGAAGTCTACAAAAGACACCGGAAAGTGCAGTGAGTTCCACAAAATCCCCTTACACAACACCATTGATTGTCACTTGAAACAATCATTGGTGGCCGAGCTCAAAGAAAAAGAATAAGAATCTGAGTTGGAATCCGATTTAAAGAACAATAAAGAGAAACATATCATTGATGCAGAACCCACTGCTACCATTGCAACCACAACAATACAACCAGAAGAACTAGAGGAGCCTAAGGAGGGGGAGTGTCTCTTCCATTCATAGATGTGGGTAAAGGGGACCCAAATACATTTCAGTGTTGACAACGAGAGTTAGAAGAACCTTATCTCAGTTGAGATTGTCAATATATTGAAGCTGCTAATGATGCCACACCCCCAACCATACACCATCAGATGGTTGAGTCAATATTATGAGGCATCGATGTCAGTCAACAGTGCCACCTATCCTACGACATCAAGCCCTTAAAGGATGAGGTATTGTGAGATATTTCTCCACTTGAAGTTTGTGATTTTATTTTAGTAAAACCATATATGTGGAAACTCTATGCTATTTATGAGTATTGACCCTACAATGTCATTGTTTCTTTGGGAGGTCAGCTCTATAGGGTACCAGAGGTAGCTCCAACTACTACCACTTCATTTTTCTCGGTAAAATAGTGTTACAAAGTAATCTCTCAGATCACAAAGTTTTACCTCTTCATGATCCAGTCAGAAGGTGAACAGAAGGTGACTGCAACACTACAACCTTGTCCCAAGACCTTTCTATCCAACATAAGCAGATCGATAAGGTTGTAGAAGAGCACGAAGATATTTCTACTTCAGCCATGGGGGTGTCTTTGCACTACCATGTCCCACATTTCATTGACTTGGTGCTCGATTCTCCTTTACCCAATGGTCCAATCTATAGATTCTCATTTCCTAAGAATGATATTTTTCCATATGTTTAACATAGCTCTATTGACCATGGCCCTTTTCCGGTGTGCTTGGGGTTCCAAACATTAGCCCCCATTGATATAGCTATTCTTGCTGCATCTTCACCGATAGAGTCCTCCCACACTCAAACCAAGGCATATCATGCATTTGTATTTGTTGAACAGATCCAACACCTCCACCAATAGGTTCATGACATCCTTCCATAGGCCAAGTACAAGAAGGAAAATTACTTTAGCAAGGCAAGAGACTCATCAAGGTTCAAATTCAAAAAAAGTTTCCCCATCTCCCGAGGGAACTTGATGCAATGAGGACCATTGCTTCCTAGGGGGGAGGAATGCTCCAGATGATCTCAATGGCCATCCACCTTTTCCATTGAATCAATGTTTTCAAGCTTATGTTTTTGAATACCATGATATTCACCCTTTTGATGGGGAATGTAATGTAATTCCATCTCCATTTGTTAATTATATAAATCATGTAATGATTTCCTAGTGGTCCTATGTACATGCCTACAACACAGCGTTAATGCACCGAATCTCATTAGAACTCCGTAGTTAAGGATGCTCGGGATAGATTCGTACTGGGATGGGTGACATCCCGAGAAGTCCTAGTTTTTTACATGCCTATGAAATTTTGTAAACTTAGACCAATTTATCCCACATGCATCATGGGAATTATTCTCCTCTGACTCTCTCACATATAATTGAGGTGAAGGAGGTCCTTTAAGAATGCAACAAAGTGTGAAGAAATGATGATTTGTGAATGAGTGTAGCCAACATCTCTTTCTCTTCAGAGATAAGCTACCACAATTCTATCTAGTTTATGTTCTATAGTGTTTTTCTATTTTATTCATTAATAGAAGTTGGGTTTCACTCCATTTATGTGTTCTCTTCTATATTTCATTTATATCTCATTTTTTTCTCAACATAATCCGGATCAATTTTCCACCTCTCCCTATTTTACCCATGATCACCATGGTATATGTCACTTATCATCCTTTTTTCCATGGACCCACTTCCCCTCATTGACACCCTTCACTCACCAATGGCAACCACTTGCCAACAAGAAATCCTTAACCTACAAGATGAAACCCAATAGCACAAGGATACCATACAAAAATGACTTCTAAACATGCTTCATTCAATTCTTGAGTTGAAATCTTCACTGACCAAGTTAAGGGTGAATTTGACTGAATTAAGGGCAAATTTGACACCATCCATGGTCGATTTGACTACCTCCAATCCACTCTCACCATAGTGTTGAACCAATCCCAGGCCCATCCCTCATCTGAACAACCTTCACACTTAGATGGTGCTGAATGTATGGATTTTCATTCTAACTCCTTTCATCATGACCCCCATGTTCCCATAGTTAAGGTCAATAAATTTGATGGGTTAGATCCCACAGGCTGGGTCACACAAATGGAACATTATTTTTCTTTGCATGGCATTACTGATGAGTTGAAAATAATTCATTATGGTGTTCTCTATCTAGATCGTGAACACTAGAAATGGTGGAAATGGAGTGAAAATGCATGCCAAGGGTATGTTGCTTGGACAAAACTTGTGGCATAGATTTATGAACACTTTGAAACAGACACCCACCATTTAGGCCGCTTGACCAAGTTGTAATAGTCTGGCACAATGGAAGACTTTATAATCTCCTTTGATCACTTGGTTTTCATAACAGAGGGCATGTCCAATACCTTCTTTAGGGAATGATTTATCAGTGGAATAAAGGATGAAATCCACACCCAGGTCCTCATGGATTGCCCCCAGACTTGGTTGGAAGCTACTAAACACCCCAAAGAAGAACAATAGATTGTCTCCCCCAAAACAAAAAAACACTCCTTTACTCTTCGCCCTCCACCCACAAATCCTGTCCCTCCTGCTACTCCTCTTAAGGTCCAAAAATTAACTAGGGAAAAAATGGATGAACACCAACTCATGGGCATTTTCTATAATTGTGATGATAAATATTTTCCGGGGTACAAGTGCAAAGAACAAAATATTTTTATGGCTATTTATGAGGATGTTTCTGATGAGGATGTTGATGTTTCCCCTATTGAAGAAATACCCCAAGCATATGATCCTACTCCTCCCTTTGACCCTCTAGAAGTTGAATTGTTGATTTAATTTCTATATCCATGTAGTCAACAATTTTTAGGTCATGAAATATGGGGGACATTGGGAAAATGTGCACATGAAAATTGGTCAGTACCACCTGAAATATCATATGTTTTCTATAGACATGGAAGGTTGTGAGATAGTACTCAACACTGAATAGTTACACAATCTCTGCCCAATTACCATGGATTTTAAGGACCCCACCTTGCAATTCCAACATGAGGGACAACAATACAAGTTCCAAGGAATCACAACAGGCTCACCTGAGATCATCAACTCCCATTGAATGGAAAAACTACTAAAAAAAAGTCATTCTGAAATTATTTCCCAACTCCATTCTATTCAAGACGTTGAGACAACCTCTGTGTATCCTGACCTCCAATCTATACTCTCCTGACAAAAAGATATTTTTAACACCCCCCATGGAATTCCCCCTTCCCGTGGCATCCATGATCATTCCATTCCTATATTCCAAGGAAATATTTCTCCCAATGTTTTCCCCTATTGTCATCCCTTTGTCCAAAAAAATGAAATTGAGAAAATTGTTCAAGAATTTCTATAAGCGGGTGTTATCCATCTGAGTACCAACGCCTATTCTTCTCCAGTAGTCATGGTACTCAAGAAATAATGCACTTGGCACATGTGTTTTGATTTTCGTTCCCTCAACAAAATGACAATCAAGGACAAATTTCCCATCCTTGTCATTGATGACCTTTTGGATGAATTGAGTGGTGCTCAGTACTTTACCAAACTTGATCTCCCTTCTGGGTACAATCATATATGTGTGAAGGAAGAATATATTCCCAAGACTACATTTAGAACTCATGAGGGTCACTATGATTTCTTGGTCATGCCCTTTGGCCTATGTAATGCTCCATCCACTCTTCAAAGCCTCATGGATCATTTCTTTCGTCTCTTCCTCTGTCATTTTGTATTAGTTTTCTTTAATGATATTATCATCTATACTAAAATTTGGCAAGCCCATATCGCCCATGTGGATCAAGTTCTTCATCTACTATCTAAGCACCAATGTTTTCTCAAACAATCTAAATGTGATTTTGGATCCTTTGAAGTTGAATACCTGGGTCATATTTTCAGAAATGATGGTGTATGGGTGGATCTAAGAAAATTGAATTTATGAAGGATTCAAATCACCTCGAACTCTTAAAATCTTGTGTGGTTTATTGGATTTAACGAGCTATTATTGCAAGTTTGTTCAGAATTATGGAAAAATTACCGCTCCTCTCATTATTCTCCTTAAAAAGAATTCATTTAGTTGGACACCGAATCTTCCTATCCTCACACTACTAGAATTCACCAATACTTTTTTCCTGGAATGTGTTGCGTCGGGGAAAGGAATTGTGGAAGTCCTCATGCAAGATGATTGACCTTTGGATTTCACTAGCAAACAAATTTCATAGTGACATTTGGGCCAATCAATCTATGAAAAGGAAATGTTGTCTATTCTATGTGTAGTGGATTTTTGGCGTCCTTATATATTGAGACAATGCTTCCAAATTAAAATTGATCGTTGTAGCCTAAAGTGTTTTCTGAAACAAAGAATCTCCTCCTTAGAGAAAAAAAATGGGTGACCAAGTTGTTTGGGTATGATTATGAGATCATTTACAATAAGGGAAAATAAAATGTGGTTGTTCATGCTCTTTCAAATAAATATGAAGACAAAGGGTCCCTCTTTTCCCTCTCTTTCATTGTATCCAATTGGATTCAAGCAGTTCGTTAGGAATGGCTACACGATCCCAAAATTTATAGGCTGATCCAACAATTGCAATAGGATCCTCAGGATTCTCCAAGGTACTCTTGGTATAATGACGAGATTCATTATAAAGGTTGTCTATATTTAAGAAAGTAGTTGAACCTTAAATCCAATATGTTCTCTGAGATTCACTCTTCTCCCACAAATGGGAATTCAGGTTTTACCAAAACCTATGAACGGGTCAAACATTTTTTTTCTTTTCTGGGAAGGTATGAAGTACAGAATCCACACCTTTGTGGCTAATGTGATACTTGTTAATTCAATAAGGGAGAAATCGTCAAATCTCCAAGCACACTCCAATTGATCCGAATTCCACTTACTATTTGGAAAAATATTTCTATGGAATTCATTGTGGGCCTACCTAAATCGAACAATAAATCCTTCATCATGGTTGTAGTATATCGTCTTTCCAAGTATGCTCATTTCTGTGCTCTTCAACACCCATTCAAAACATCCACATCGACTCAAATTTCTATGGATAATATCTTCAAACTACATGGCATGCCTCATTCTATTGTCTCTGACTGTGATCCAACTTTCACCAATAATTTTTTGCAAGAACTGTTCATGCTACAAGGAACCTAATTGCATCTCATCATAGCCTATCATCCCTAGATTGATCGACAAAATGAAGCTGTCAACAAGTGTTTGGAAATATATTTGAAGTGTTTTTCATTTGACCGAAAAACGTAGTGGGATCATTGGTTACTCCTAGCTGAATGGTGGTACAACACCTCTTACCATATTGCCACTCGTCTGGCTCCCTTTGAAGTGGTCTATGATCAAAATCCACCATCGGTTCTCTCATAAATGATAGGTGTTTCCAAGGTTTAGGAGGTTGAAAAAACTTTTACAGTGTACATGGCCATTCTATATACCCTCAAAGAAAATTTGGTCATGGCTCAGAATCACATGAAGCAACAAGCATATCATGGTCGTTAAGAACATCCATTTTCTGAAGGGAACCAAGTGTTTTTTCATTTGCAAACTTATAATAAAAATTCACTCAAAGCTGAACACTTTCAGAAACTCTCCCCCAAGTTCTATGGTCCTTATTCAATTCTCAAGTGAGTGGGGCCTGTGTCCTACTAGTTAGCTCTTCCCAGTCATTCTAAGCTCCATATTGTTTTCCATGTCTCATGCTTAAATAAAGTGATTGGAACTAAGTGTTAGACTCAAACCAACATCCCTGAGTTGGATGGAGAAGGATCCATTTGGTTGTAGCCATAAAGAGTGTTGGACCAATGTGAGCATCATCTCCGTCAGTGCACCATCAAGGAAGTCTTAGTTCAGTGGAAGGACACACCACCAAAAGATGCCACTTGGGAGTCAACTACCATTCTGCAACAATTTCCCCATATCAAGCCTTGAGGAAAAAACTATTTTTCAAGGGGGAGGGCATGTTAGGGACCTGACCTCCCTAACCCCTCATGTAGATAGAATACTATGTTTTCTATGTAATAAAGGCCAACATTAGTAAATAAAGCCTATATAATAATGTGAAAATTCTAATGTAAGAAGACTTAATAGAAGCTTCTGCTTCTAGAAATTACATCTTCCTCTAGAATGTTCTTTAGATGATAGAATTAGTATAAATAGAAGTAGAAGGTGTTGGAAAGTTTTTTCTTGAGAATTATTGTAATAGAGCTCTGCTCTGCTCGAGGTTTCCCCCCGAAGAGGAAAGTGAACTTGACTTTCTATCAATAAATGTATCATTGTTTGTATTTTTATTCTCTATATTTTATTGTTCTGCTAGTATTTGCTGCAATATTTTGTTTTTGCTTATAACATAGTTACCAACTTAACGAGAACTCTATAAAGTTCTCGTTTTTTTGGGGGTCCAATTTCTTACCCTGTTTTTAAAAATGGTGCTACCGGTAGCACCTCCCCTCTGTTTTTAGGTGGTTTTCGATATTTTAAATTTTTTGATCCACAATGTTTCCACATTATTTTTCATCTATTTTCAATTTTTAAATTTTTTTTTTTTTTTTTTTTTTT
>ML789992.1:185468-195700 GCA_009831015.1 Picea engelmannii | reverse complement strand
TATTATATATATTATTCAATTATTTTTGATAATATATAAAATTATGATTTGAAATTTTTAAGTTGGCTTGATTAAAAAATAATGGAGATAATTTAAAAAAAACCTTCAAATTATTATTGGAATTATTAATATTGTTTTTGTTAAGTATATTTTTTAGAAATATGGATTTTTTTTTTTTTAATCTTATGATGTGGCATTTAAAAAATATTAATAACAAAAAAATATTTCAATGTTGGCCATAAATAAAATATCTCAACATATTAAGGGTGAGTGCAAGAAGTTCTTAGTCCAAGCACAAATAGCCCTTGCATTTCTCTCATTGGAAAAATACACTGGAGATAGAGAGGAGGAAGAAATGAAGGATCTTGCCACAATGTTTACATTTTTCTTAATTTTAATCTAATTTAGTCATTCCAATTTAGTATTTTGCTCCCAATAATCTAAATTAAAAAAAAATGTGATTTTGTATTTTAAATAAAAAAATGAACCTAATTTACATGCCATGAGACAATTTAATCGGCTCATAAGAAAACCAAGAAGATAAAAACCCCAACCCACCACCACCACACAATGTAAACATTGAAATTGATGAGGGGTTGGTTATATTATGAATCCTTGAGGAACAATTAAGGGAGACTAGAGAGCCTAGTAGAGTCTACTTGGCCACTTATTTGGACATCATTGTGCAGTCCATTGCAAGTGACCGAGGGAAATTGACCTCTATTTTTTATTATAGGGAAAGAATGTACAAGTACTATAACACTGGTTTGGATATAAACCAAGTCAGAGAACTGAGCATTCCAAAACAACAAATATTGTCTATTTTTAGGGATCCTAGAAATGGGCAAGAACTACCATTGACTAAGAAATGAATCTCCACTGACTGGTGCATTGATTCCCAGATTAGTCAAAATTGGATGGATAGGTGGTATATGGTTTTTGATAAACCTCCCTGCAATAACAAGGAGATGGCCTTATATTTTCTGAGGAAACTATGGGTTGAGTTTATTATGGGTAAGCATGTCAACTACATTGACATTGGTGACTTCCATGGGGTGAGTCGAGGGTCCACGCATGATCGAGAGCATGCCAGGAGCGACCTCGTTTTAGGTCCCTTTCCCCCTAGGTGAAGGCTTGACCCCCCTACCCAACATCCTCATGTTGTAGAGAACTTGCAACTAGCCATGTAATCATTGACTCGTAGCATAGTGAAACACAATAGCTTTGTTGCACTATCTCGACAGGAGGTGTCTGCCAGTGACATTGATAGAGGGGTTGGAGCGTCAACATGCACATGAGAGTACAGTGAGGAGAGGGCACATGGACATAACAATCATCCATGTGAACCTCACAGATGCTTGAGCTGTGGGAAGACATGCTATGGGCCCTCTCTATGTTCTTCATCGTTATATATTTATTTTTTATTTTGTGTATTTATATAGATATTTGATTGTATGTTGTTTTGCAGTTGTTGCGTTCCATCAATAGACCCTCTATGCATATGGATGCATCAGTGCCTAGCCCCACCACTGATGCAACAATAGAGGCAACATATTCATTGTGTGCACTGTATACTCAGGAATGTATCACATTTGATAGATTCATCATAGTCATTTCTTTATTTTATGACATCCTCAATTTTTTTTATATGTTTTCATGTTTCTATAGGATTTGGCACCAGACGATACCAGGGATTGTCCATCTGGGATGGATAAGTCACCAATGTCACATGTATCATGTGCAAAGTTAAATATCATATAATTCTCAAATTGTTTGTGTTTATGTTTTTGAATTTTACTATTTGGTACTAATAGTTCACTTTTGTTCATATGTATGCAGGATGCCGATACGTTTTCTAAGTATAGTAGTATTGCACCCCCTAGGCACCTGGGCGTTTCTTATGGGTTACCTTTCTCTAGGCCTAGGGTGTTGGAATAACTTGTATAGCCTGTGAGGGTCCATCGAAGCCCACCTGTCTTCCACCCACCCCCACCACCACTTTCAGCCCCATCGACATAGACTACCACAGTAGAGGTTGTCTCGGAGCAGGTTGTACAACCTAGTGCTCCATCTGTTAGTGAATCTCCATCGATGCCTGAGATATTCATGGTGAGACAATGCATTGATGATAATTTTTTATGTTTCATGAATTTGTTTTTACGCATATTTGTTTAATTTTATTTTCTTGATCCTTGTAACTGATGTAGGGTGGCATTGTGGAGATGTTGGGGTTGCGGAGGAGGGTAACAACCTCATGATTGACAGTTTCATATGTAGTGAGTTGTCTTAGGTTTAATTACAAAGTATCATTTTCCTTGTCTATTAATTCATTGGTGAAAAAAACGTATAACACTGTTTATTTTTTGTGCAGTCTCCAGAGCGTCGAAGCACACCCAAGCCTAGAACCTTTCAAGGTGCATCCTCGAGAAAGAGAAGAAAGATATATTTACAGGATTCTCCTGAGAGTGGTGAGGGTGGAAATGGTCAATGATTGACCAACTACGGCCATTTTGTATCTAGGCCATGAAATATATGTTTTTTTATGTTAGGGCACTTGTTTTTGCTTTGTATACTAGGCATGACTTGTCATTTTGTAAAATATGTACAATTTATATGATGTTGAGTACACACACACACACACACACAGACACATTTCATGACACGATTTTTTATGAATTTCATTGTTTCTACATTTGATGTTGATGAATGTTTGAATTCCAAAGTGTATGAATTTTATGAATGTATCTATTAATCTCTTGATTTGTTTCTAAAGTGATTATAAATACTTTCATTACCCATTAATGAATAGCTTATGGTGGAAAAGATTGCTAAGTGCTAAATCCATAAGAAATTAATGGTTCTCAAGTAGTATTGCTTGCTAATCAACCATGTACCTCTACATCATCGATAGATCATTCCTTCTGAATTATTTGCATGAATGTTGTGGATATCCATATTCTAACTCATAACCAACAATATGGACTACCTCTTGAATTATCTCCATCTAAATCCAATGACAATCCCCACTCAAATAGTGGTCACTTGAAAATATTGTGACCTAAAAAATGGTATATTACAATAATTTATTATAGAAATAAATTTTATCATTTATCTTCTACATAATTGTAAATCACTTAACAATTTCATCTCAATGTTATTTTCTAGGGCACAGACAATATTCCCCTCTTTCTATGCATGACATATATAAAATCATTTGATTTATGTGTAACGCTTCATAAATGCCAAAAAGACTAGTCAAGGACTCATTAATGCACATGCTTGTTTAGATTGTGTAGTGGGTATACGAAATTTTGTTAAACCCATCAATTATTAATAAAATTTATTTATTCTTCCATGATGTCCACTAAACTTATTGATTTTGATCAATAGAACGAGAGAGTTCACATGGAAACTAGATCTTAGAATGGGTATCATTTTCCACATACAAATAAAGGTTTTAAGGTTACATTTCATGACACACCATAGAAAGTAATGCTATGCTACCAAAATTCCTCCAGGGAGACTTGAAACCATTATTCTCTTCCCTTCACCATCTATGAGAGTTTATTGCACATTCCCACCCAATTTTTGGGTTACATCACACAAGGAGACAAAGGATCCTCCCAAAACCAATCCAACAAACTTGTTGATGCCATGTCATTTCCATTCCATGCCATTTTCATTCCATTGTCATTCCTTTCCAAATCATTCCATGGCATGTCATTTCCATTTCCACGCCATTTTCAAACCTTTCCATGCCATGCCATTTCCATGCCTTGCCAAGCCATGCCATGCCATTCCATTACCATTCTGTTTCCATGCCTTGCCATATCATGCCATTGCCATGCCAATGCTATGCCTTGTCGGGACATGCCATTTCCATGCCATTCCATTTCCATGCCATTGACATACCTTTCCATGCCATTGTCATGTAGCTTCCCATGCCTTGTCATGTAGTTTCCCATTTTAACATATATAACAAAAAATATAACTTTCAATTGTCATGCCATAACATTGCCATGCCTTGCCAAGCCAATAAATGATATTAACTAAGCTACAATAGGATAAATATAACAACCCTTAACACAAGTAATCATTAAATGAAAGAGGGATGGAAATGCAAGCCTAAACTAGGGTTTAGATAACAAATGCTTGTTGAAATGCAAGATATCACATAACAACCCTAGAATATTCAAGACATCAAGCCCACATAACATAACAAATATAACATATTCTTTCACCCCACAATGATTTGGGAATTGTCCAACGCCTAGTTTGACTATGGAGCTCATGAGAATTTGTCCTTATTTTAGCAATGTTGATTTTCTTCTTTACTCTACTCAAAGAGATAAATTTGATCTTCTAGATTAGGGTTAATCACCTCCTTATAATATCTTAATTTTTTTTTCCCTCAAACTCTTTATTGCACCACAATTTATCCTTAAATTTAGATGTGATAATTTTTTTAATATTATTCGTATTTTGTAGTATGATTTTTTCCTTTCTTCCCCATTGGTTTAGCCAAGATTGGACATCCTTATGCCATTCCCATTTGAGCCGAAGGTGGTTTTGGCTATATTTTGAAGCAATTTTGGGAAGCCTCTTTTCTTCCATTTTGTTTAGCTTGTTCTTATAGATTATGTACCTATTCATAGCCATGCTCTCAATGGGGGAATGTTTTCTTTTATGAGGAGGATAGAGTGGGGTGTCTTGCCTTTAATTTTGATATTATAAGTGATAAATTCTTTTGGATTTTCTCTATCTTCCTCTACGATTCTATAGAGACATTGTACCCCCAAACTTCACATCCATATAAAAGAAAAGGAGTAATGAGAGTTTTTTCTTATCCCATATCCAAAGGTTTGTTGATTTACAATTTCTTTCAAGCACATAATAATATTTCCACCCTCCATTTATCCTTTTCTCAATGCTTGAGCTTATGAAGAATATCGATTTCAAGATATTTGTATGAAGGCAGTTCCTCCAAGTTGTTGT
The DNA here is from genome assembly GCA_009831015.1 of Picea engelmannii. Classification (NCBI taxonomy): domain Eukaryota; kingdom Viridiplantae; phylum Streptophyta; class Pinopsida; order Pinales; family Pinaceae; genus Picea; species Picea engelmannii. The sequence goes on along the minus strand of ML789992.1, from coordinate 190,705 downwards.
TGTCATATATGAAAAGATCACATGTGAAAAATTGTTGGAATTAATTATCATAACTTTTATTTTGTCAGAATTAAAAGTCATATCCATATTGTAGCAAAATACTTGAGGATTCTTAGTTTCTTTCCAAGTTCATAGGGACTCCTTGCCACATGAACGAAATCATCAATGTAAATAAGAAGAATGATGACTATACCAGTGAGAATTGAGTCAACACAACTTGCTTCTTCCAAACAATCTTCTAAATTTTCAATGTACATATCAAAAAGGGTTGGGGACAAGGGACAACCTTGCTTAACTCCTATATTACAGTCAATTTTTTTAGACTAGCCCTTAGTGTTCCTAAACTTGGAAATAACGTTCTCATGCAACCTTGCTACAACAACCCTCAACTCAAGAGGAAATTTTAATTATTCCAACCTATTCCAAATGTTTTTCTTGGGCACCTTGTCAAAAGATTTTTTAAAGTCAACAAAACAACAAAAGCGATTCGTTTTTTATTGCCACATTCCTCTGCAATGATCTCAAGGGTAACAATTTGGTCCAAAGTTGAATGATAGCTCCTAAATTCGACTTGGCCTTTATATACTTTTCTATGGATTTCTAGTCATATGCTAAGCTTGTTTTCTAAAATTGTTTTGTAGAACTTGGCTAAAATGAGGCTAATTATAATGGTCCTATAGTTAGAGGGATTGTTCTTATCCCATCTTTTTAAAATATGTACAATGGGGCTTTCCGTCTAGGGTTTAGGGAATCCCTGCTTGATTTCTAAATTGAAGAGATTGTGTATATGAGGGATGAGGATAAACCCTCTGATTTTTAAGATTTTAGCTTGGTATCCTTTGATGTCCTTATATTTCCCATTTTCACGCTGCTTAACCCCAAGCTCTATGTCTTCCATATAAAAACTTCATCCTCTATGGGAACATTTGGAATATATATATATATATATATATATGTTTTAATTTGACAAGTCTGAATTTGCCTCTAAAACCTCTCAGGCTCAAGTTTAGATACGTGCAAAATCTATTATTTCTTTCTATTAATATAACACATTTTTTTTCTTTTTAATAAGGGGTTTGTACATATTTATCTTATGGGGTTTTAAGGACTCATTAGAAGCATCCCTAATGGTTTTCCTAGCAATTTTACACTCGTTATCATACCAATGGTTGGTTGTTCTATTGTTTTTTACATAACACCTTGATAGGGAACTTGCTAATGGAAGTAGAAATGGTTGTCATAAAATTATGATAGAGGTCTTTGATTTTGTCCTTATAAGATATGAGATTTAATTCACTATTTAAATCCTTTAAGAAAATATCACCTTTACTTTTGTCAAAAAACAAGTGCCTTTGATTATAGAATTTTTTTTCAATGGGGCTTTTGTGCATGGAAATATTTAAACTTAGGGTTAAAGGTCTATGCTCGGAGTTAGGTTCATGGTCATTTAAAAGGTCGAAGCTTACTATTTGGTTATAAACGAGGATATATCACATGCCCATACCATGGATACAAGTAGTCTAGTTGGAGTTCAACCACTTAATTACCCCATTGCAAATTATTAGGTCTTTAGAATTTCTTTTGTATATGTTAGCTAAAACAAGGTCTTCATGTAGCTATAAAGGATTAGGATTGGTTAATTGCACTTCTAGAATTAAAGTCTCCTAGCAAGAGGATATTACCTTCATTTCTGAGACTGCAAATGTTGTCTTGTTCTATAGTATTATAGGGACAATTTTTATCTAAATTGTTGTTCTAATAAAAAAGAGAATTAATATATAAATTTTCTTAGCATTAAAATTCTAGATCTCTATCCAAATGTATTGATTAAGAAGATATATCTTATGAAACCTAATACAAGAAGAAATTTTTTAAACCTCCAATCCCTATATGATAGATTTCTTATTCCATACCAACCATAAGATTAAGATTAAGATTAAAATTAAGATATATATATATAATATCATTTAAAAACCGGTCTTTCTTTTTAATGGCTTTAACATTTAACTCTACTCCAAAGTTCGAGATAAATCCACATCGCTCATTTAAAAAGAAAAACCGAGGTCGATGTATATATCAATGGGCGGGGCTGAAGGTGGATTGGTGTATTGGCATTGGGCGGAGCCGAACGTACTTGTAAAGTTAAACTTGACAGGTGAAATTGCATAAAGTGCTAAAAGAAGCAGAGAGGTTTATGAATTATGACGTGTCTTATTATTGGAATACGGATCTGCTATATATATGTCAATGTTCTGTCTTAAAATTATTTGAAGTAGGTGAAGGTGTATGTGTGTCAGGGTGCATAATTAGAATTAGAATTAAATTATTTTAAGTAGTTGAAGGTGTATTGTTAAATTTTATAAATTGGATGATATATAATGCAATGGTATATACAAAACATTCAATGGTATATACACAACATTCAATACTCTGTAATGAGTACTTATTTTCCATCCATATTTTACACCTTTGTACAGTGCCTTCTCCACCGGGAATCTATCGTTTCCATGTAAAGCAAATAAGATAACTATGAGAGCTTGGAGTTTGATAAGAACGGCCGAAGATTTGGAAAAATTAATAATAAAATTTACAGCCCTTCACTGTCTTTTGATCATTGAAGCAAGTTGCCTATGGAGCCGAAGGACCTTCCTCTGTATGCCACACTGGAAAATAAATCCATGATACACAGAGTTTACGCCTGTTCCTCCATGGTTGCAATAATGGGTCTCATATATTATCGTATTGTGTACATGCCGAGTGAAGGTTATTGGCCATGGATCCTCGTATTTGTCGCGGAACTGGGCTTCGCCTACTCTTGGGTTTTGGAGCAGGCCTTCAGGTGGCGCCCAGTTGAGCGAAAAGTCTTTCCCCAACTACTTTCTCAAAGGTAATTTGATCATCTATTCTCTAGCACAACCACAATTGCATATGATTATTATCTGCAAAGTTTTATGGATATGCTAAATCAATATTAACTAATCTGTGTAAATGGTCAGGTTTGAGAGCGATCTACCGCCTGTGGATATATTTATATGCACCGCTGATCCCATCAAAGAACCTCCACTGACTGTTATAATACAGTATTGTCCGCTATGGCTTTAGATTATCCCATGGGAAAACTGTCTTGTTATGTTTCTGATGATGGAAGATCCTCGCTTACATTTTATGCTCTCTTCGAAGCTTCATGTTTTGCAAAGATTTGGCTTTCATTTTGTTATAACTACTCCATTCAAGACAGATGTCCAGAGGCATATTTCTCAAGTGCTTGTGCTCCGGAAAGTGAGAATCTGTCCTTCACGAGAGAATGGAAAAATATGATGGTACGCTAGTAAAATTCGAAAATTGCATTTGCTTGGCCTCAAACTTATTATTTCTGGTTTTAACTTCCTGCACATCCTGTATTTGGTGTATATAGTCTAAGTTGTTTTATTTTGTTTCGTAATTTCTACCAGAAAATGTACTTGGAATTGAAGGATCGTGTCAACAACGCTGTGGAGATGGGCAGTGTTCCAGAAGACATACAGAAACTACACAAGGGATTCAAAGACTGGACTTCTGGAAACTCTTCGAGAGATCAACCCAGTATAATTCAGGTCATCAGTTTTATTGAGTATTTTGAACCTTTACTTCATATCTACTTCTTCCGTGCTAAACATCTGTAGATTAGGTCACCATATTCGAATTTCTTGGCAAATGTGTCTTCCTCTCTGAGTCATTTATTTGTAAGTGCAGATTTTACTGGAGAAGGGAGAGGACAAGGACATTCAAGGTAATGATCTGCCCAGTCTTATATATGTCTCGCGTGAGAAGCGACCTTGAATTCCCCACCATTACAAGGCTGGTGCTCTTAATGTTCTGGTAATATTTTTTCAAGTCTACTGTTCTAATTAACAAGTAAGCAATCGATTAATAAAATCTATTTTAAGTCGCTGAAGATGACAGGACGTGATTTGTAATGTTGGCAAATTAGAGTGTCTGGCGTAATGAGCAATGCTCCCTTCATTCTCACTCTTGATTGCGACATGTACACCAACAATTCTGAAGCGCTTTGTCAAGCCATGTGCTTTTTCATGGACCCCAAAACAGGTCACCAGTTTGCCTATGTCCAATTTCCTCAGAGTTTTTATGACATCTCAAACAATGATCTCTATTCAAGCAAACACAGGAGGACTTTTGATGTGAGTATTATATGGATCTTGTTTTTTTTTAAAAATACCTTGGTGGAAAACTTTCAGAGACCTGGAGTGAGCCACGCAATAGAGGCAATGGCATCCTGCATGAAACTCAAAACCGTCGACCACTCACGGAACTCTTTAAATATTAAGCTATACAATCATACATTGATTAAAACCTAACCTGTAAATCTTCATTTGCAGATCCTACTGAAAGGAATGGATGGTCTGGACGGTCCAATATACGCAGGCACTGGATGCATTCACCGCCGGGATGCCTTAAGCGGAAGTCTATATGCCTCGAAATTGTTTAAGGACTACTGCACTTCTAAAGCCCAAGCTATTCCATCGAAGATGCTGAAAGATGCAGGGGATCTTGCCAAATGCATCTACGAAGAAAACACCCTGTGGGGCAAAGAGGCAATTCCAACTCCATTTTGAGTTTTCATTCCGATACATAATATTCATATCAAAAACATTTTGTTGAAACTTAAGTTTATATATTGCAGGTTGGGATGCTTTATGGCTGTGCTATAGAAGATGGATTGACAGGTTTTGTTATACAGTGCAGAGGATGGAGATCTATTTACTGCACTCCAAGGCGAAAAGCCTTTTTGGGTCGCGCCCCTCTGAACTTGAATGACACACTCATTCAAATCAAAAGGTGGACTTCTGGCTATCTGGAGTTTTTTTTAAGTAAGTTTTGCCCATATGTTTATGGAATTCAACGTACAAGTATAGCCCAGAGAATGTGTTACGGTTTCTACTGTCTAATGGCTCCGCCTTCTTTATACATACTTTGCTACGGTTTACTTCCTTCCCTCTTCATGCTCAATGGTGTATCATTATTTCCCAAGGTATTTTTTTTCTGATCAATTTCCTCTCTTCCTCATCACTAACCAAAGACCAAATCAAATAGCATATCATTTGGGAATCCTCTCTTTCCTTCTGATCATTATATATGTGTTGCCAATGGGCAGGCTTCAAATCCATGGTTCATTCTCTTTGCATCGTTATCAGTATTTTCATATGGGTACAGTCTGATTGAGTTTATGTGGATCGGGG
>ML789992.1:122343-143507 GCA_009831015.1 Picea engelmannii | reverse complement strand
TTCTTTTTCTTTTTTCTTTTATAAAGGTAGACAAAATTTTATCCCTAGCAAAGTTTTAGACTTAGGACTTAGATTCTGAACTAGGCGACATTTTAATTAGGGGAGTTTTTTTTAAATTTCTTAATGAGATATTTGTCTTAGGGCCATCTAGGTTTGTTCCTTTATCATCATCATCGCGACGTGCCCTTCAGGACACACTACGTGCTCCAAGGGTGCCACTCGCCTCTTTTGTTTCTTTTGCGCGACGTGCCCTTTAGGATGCACCACATGCTCTAAGGGTGCCACTCACCTCTTGACTGATTGGTAGACATCAATAACCCTTGGAGTCAACACTCCGCTAGGTGAACTTGTGGGAGACTAAGGGATTCTAAGGAATAATGCCCCCACCTTATTGTGCGCCCCTTAGAATCATCGTGAGTGACTGTCGCAGTCTGCCCTCGCGACATCGTGGGTCCTCTCGAACTAGGTAATCGTTAACCTACAGTTCGAGCCACGACATGAGTGCTAGTAGGCTGTGGTAGGGCTGCTGTCCACACCTCTCCCTCAACCTCTCTGGTAGTCGTGTGTGGCCCCTTTACTCCATATGTGAGTCTGGTCGGCAAGCTATCGTTAGCCTGCATCATCAACAATCATGTCAGAACATGTCCACATCATATCAACTAGCCAAATGTACTAAAATCACAGTAAAACAATCAAACCCCAATAACACACTCCCTGACTCGATCCGGAGTCCAAGGGGTTCCATCGATGCCTCTACATTCTCAAGGTCCAAAACCCTGCACACTCAGTAAAACTGAGTCAATAGCACCTGTCTATGTCAATGCAGTAAAAGAACATGTCATCTACCCATAATGTATCATAATCAAAGTCAAATGTTTTAATAGCATAATAATTCGGATCACTTGCGAGCAAATGTCCTCAAAGAATAAGTTCGCTCAGTGCGACAGAGTAGGATGTTACACTATTCCATCCATTCATGTTATCTTATCAATACATCTTCAAGCTTGTTTAACTCTATACCAGTGTAATCGAATATTCATTACACTATTGATATGATAGATTCATTGTTTCCATCTTTATGTACTATTGATTAGGATGAATTTGGGCTTGTCCTTGTACATGGACTAGCCGTATTCGACCCTGTCCATGTACAGGGACATGTGTGAATTTGGGCCTATCACTCTACATGGACAGGGACGTATTCGACCATGTCCATGTACATGGATACTTGGAACTAGAAACTCTTGAATGATCTTGTGCTTATATGTCCCATATAGTATTATTACTCTTTCGCATATTGGAAAAATATATAAAATTTAGATTCCCATCTCCTTGACCCAACAAAGTAGGTCAACTCTTTTTCCTCCACTTTTTTTCTTCCCTTGCCAGGTCACAGTCCATGGGACTGTGAATTGGCCACTGGGGGCCAACCCTGTGGCTAGGCTATGGGCATGCCAACGACTTAGCCACAGGGTTGGGCCCCCACGGACAAGTCACAGTCATACTTATCCCTTCCACTACCTGATCAAACAACATCAAATTCTAATGTTAACAAAACGTCCTTTTCAACCAAAACTACTTAAATCCAAGTACTAAAATGTTTTAGCTGAACACTAATTGTAGAATTGTTTAACAATAAAAATATTAAAAACCCAGGTGTTTGTTGAAGTTTTCCATGTCCTTATTTTCCATATATCCATATAATATACATTTTGCACTAGTAGGGTGAGTCAGCGTTCCATGTCGATCCTAGTCAACGTGACCTCTTCCTTCTTTTAAGAAATCTTTCTATAAATAGTCTGCCTCCAAGTAGCCAACTGCGGAATCCTAAAACATGAGCAAGCTTATGCCATGGTGCCCCTTTGGACCATAGGATTGTCTTGCTTTGATGGGTTTGTATGCTTTGAAAGCTTCCAACAGTTCTTTGGTTCCCATGCTAGAATCTATTTTATTTTTTTTTTGAATTTGGATTGGTACAAAATTCCATCTTTAATTAGTTGAAATTTTCCTTTAGAATTTGTTTAAACATTTAGATTTAAAAAATAAAAACTTATCTTGCCTGAAAAAAAAAAGAGTTTTATTTCCCTTATGCCTTGTCCGCGAGTAACGAAAAGAGATGTGGGGATATTTATAAAACTCGTAATAAAATAAAAATAAACTTACATAGTTCATTCTTAACCCTCTATCTTTCGACATCTAAAAAATATGTGAATATTTATTGAATCCAAGATTAAAATGAATTTACTATGACGTGTAATAGTTCAAAAGATTGCATTCTGATCATTAAAGTGTTATAAAATTTTGTGCATAAAGGTGTTATATAGTTTGGTACAGGTAGAATAAATCTTTATGTTTATTTTAAATTTGTTAATATTTGTACATTTATATTTATGTTTATTTTAAATTTGTTAATTAGTATTTAGATTTTAGATTTGGTATGTGCGCATTTGTTCTGGTCCAGTTTAGATTTAAAGACAATATTTTATTGACTGATAATAGTTCTGGTCTATTGTTCGACCACATAATTTATTAAGTGGTTTAATTCAAATAACTTTATGCATATAAATATATTTCGTTCTTTTGGTTATATTCAAATATTATCCGACGAACATCATCTTAGTATTTTTAATAAATTATATTTCTTGTAAATATAATACAAATAAATTTGTACTTCTATTTCTTTTTTCTTTAAATATAAATCTGCTCTTATATTTACAAATAAATCTGTAAATATATATATATATATATAATGAAATTTTTTTAAAACATATATTTTTAAATTGTTTTTTAATAAATTTAAAAATAAAATAGGAAGACAATTTAAAAATTACATGTTTATATGTTCAAATTATAAGTGCGCAAACAATAAATTTATAAACAATATGGAATTACTTGAAAATGGGAATTTGATATAGACAATAATAAATAATTTATAAACAATATGGATTTAGTTAATTTGATATAGACATTTAACGATCAAATATTAATAATAGAGTAAGCATTTAAGTGATTAGTTTGTGCCTGAGTAGTCGTCCAGGAGCCGAATCTACTGTCTTTCAATCTGGTGTTAAAGACTTAGATTCAAATGACGTGCTTTTCTGTGCATAGATAATCTCTTATTAAAATTGGTTGTGACTTGGCCGTGGGGGACATTCCTGTGGCCAAGCTGTGGTCATGCCCACGGCTTGGCCACATGGTTGACTCCTCGTAGTCGAGTCACAGTCATTTAAAATGTTTTGTATTTTATAAAATTTTCATAAAAATTTCAAACTGTCCAACTTTTTATTTCAAAAGTTTTGTATTTTATAAAATTTTTAAATCTTTATGAATTCAATTTATAAATCCACTTTTACATACATGTAATATTAGATTATCATAAGTTATAAATATTATTTTACAGATTGTTGATTCTGGAATTCCTTGCTATACCTTACTGTCTATCTTATAATTTGTAAAGGAATATTTGTGAAATATACATACAATGAAAAATATTTAAAACACACACACACACACACACACACACACACACACATATGTAATTTTTTTTAATAAATTTAAAAATAAAATAGGAAGACAATTTAAAAATTACTTGTTTATATGTTCAAATTATACACAAACAATAAATTTATAAACAATATGGATTTACTTAAAAATGTGTATTTCATATAGACATTAATAAATAATTTATAAACAATATGGATTTAGTTAATTTGATATAGACATTTAACAATCAAATATTAAGTTTTTAAATTTGATATAGACATTTAATAATCAAATATTAAGAATAGAGTAAGCATTTAAGTGATTAGTCTGTGCCTGAGCAGTTGGACAGGAGCCGAATCTATTGTCTTTCACTCCGATGTTAAAGACTTAGATTCAAATGCCCTGCTTTTCTGTGCATAGATAATATTTTATTAAAATTGGTTGTGACTTGGTCGTGGGGGGGAAGCCCTGTGGCCAAGTCGTGGGCACGTCCACGGCTTGGCCACATGGTTGGCTCCCCGTAGCCAAGTCACAATCCTTTCAAACATTTTGTATTTTATAAAAATTTCATAAAATTTTTGAACTGTTCAACTTTTAATTTCAAACGTTTTGTATTTTATAAAAATTTTAAATCTTTAGGAATTCAATTTATAAATCCATTTTTACATATGTAATATTAGAGTATCATAAGTTCTAAATATTATTTTACAGATTGTTGATTCTGAAAATCCTTGTTGTAATAACCACTTTATCTTGCCTCATCTATTTCTCCACTTTGATTAATGCCTATTTCAATTTATTCATATTGTCATGAGTCTTGGTTGCATCTCTGTGTAAGACATGAGTGACCTACTTGTGTAGATTTGTTTTTTCATTGAAATTCATCTGATCAACATTAAATGATATATATGCTTGGCTTTTTAGTCAACAACTGACTGAATTTCACTTTTTTCAGTCTCTAGAACAACCAAATTCAACACTCACTTTTGATATGGCTTCTCTTCCAAACCATAGACTCTTATCATAGTAAACTGCTTAAAAAGGAACCGATCTCCCACTTTGGTGTTGTTTTGCAATTGTAGTGACCCTTTGACTAAAGGAATAATTATAACGAATACTTCATTTTGGATAATAAAGTCTAATATAGAAATAAAAGATTTTACATACTGCAAAAAACATTCACTCGTGACATGATCTCTTACCATAGGTAGCCACTCAATGGTTGGGAGAGCAACATGTTGACTGGTCATTCACCATCCTAGACTTAAAATAACCCAGATGTGAGTAGTTTTGATGGATTAACATATGGATCAAGTGAGACTTGTACCTGAATGACTTGGTACCCCTAAAGTTTAAAAATTGTTGGTGCATTATATTTTCCAAGAACGTTCATAAGTCAAACTTTATGAAGGTTTGATTCTTAGGGTGTGACAAGGCTACTAGGAAACAAAAAAACAATGATATCCATTATAAAACTATTATAAATAGAAACAAACTTTGAAACGTAGGCAATATATTCACTAAGGTCATTCCCTTATCATCCAGAATAGATACACCGAAACATAGGTAGTATATTCATTGTTATAACATTGGAATATGTTATAACATTTTACAATGTAATATGTCATAACACAATATGTTATGACATATTACATTGCAATATGTTATGACATATTACATTGTAATATGTTATGGAAAATCTCATTAATATAGCACAACAAATAAAAAACAAACAGTGAAACATAGGTAGTATATTCACTGTAGTCATTCCCTCAACCTCCAGAATAGATACACCGAAATATGTAATAGTCGCTTTGCATTGATAGCGAAATTGATAAACGACATCAATATTTCATGTCATGAGTCTTGGTCACATCTCTGTGTAAGACATGAGTGACCTACTTGTGTAGATTTGGTTTTTCCTTGAAATTCATGCGATCAACATTTAATGTAATATTCTTGGCTTTTTAGTGAGTAACTGACTGGATTTCACTTTTTTCAGTCTCTAGAACAACCAAATTCAGCACTATCTTTTGATATGGCTACTCTTCCAAACCATAGACTCTTATCATAGTAAACTGCTAAAAAAGGAACCAATCTCCCACTTTGGTGTTGTTTTGCAAATGTAGTGACCCTTTGACTAAATGAATAATTATAACGAATACTTCATTTTGGATAATAAAGTATAATATAGACATAAAAGAGTTTACATACTGCAAAAAACCTTCACTTACATAAAAGTGTTTACATGATCTCTTACCATAGGAAACCACTCAATGGTTTGGAGAGCAACATGTTGGTTGGTTATTCACCATCCTAGACTTAAAATAACCCAGATGTGATTTGTTTTGATTTATTAACATATGGATCAAGTGAGACCCTTGTTAATGATCTATTACCCTTTGTATTTACACAAGCATTTAGTTGAATATGAGCTTCAATTAACCTTTGGATAAGATACTAGTTGAAGATGGTGATGTATTACCCTTTGTATTCACACAAGCATTTTGATCACCCGACCAAGTCCTAGTTTTCCATGGGGTTTATGACATGATGGAATTACCAAAATGATTCAGAGGCCATTCTCATCCCCTATATCGACGAGGTCACTGGAATAAGGCCGGTAAGAATATAAACAATTCTTTATAACAACATATAAACGAATGTTTAGCAAAGTCAAATCATCAAATCACAGATGCTTAGTATATAAAAAGGGACCTGTCATAAACATAATTCCAACAACTTTCAATCATATAATACATTTTCTCTATTAATGCCCCCTCCAAGTTTAATACACACCTGTTGATACTTAGTGCCATTGATTTGTAGATGGCATATTTCTTCCATCCAACCAAACATGGTGTAAAGTTAATTGTAAATTTTCATGGACTGTGCTCCATACCTAATGGATGCATGAAATCTGATTGCCCATATAGATAACCGCTACTACGTTACCAGACTTTGACCCATGTACTATTGGTGGATTTACTAAGTTTATTTGAGCTAATATTAAGGAACCAAAATATATTTGAAATGGGCATGGGTAGTGGAGTTATGCATCACCCTATTATAATTGTGTCTAACATAAAGAACATTTCTATTAATTTTGTCTTATTTTTTTTTTCTTTCTTGATAATTTTTGTTGGTCAATGTTGGAGATATTAACTTGTACTTGTCTTGTGCTTAAATTTTCATGAATTTTCAAAGGATAGATATTGAGGAGAGATGTCGACACGGGATTCTCCAAACATTCCTCACAAACGCTCTAGGCTCTCCCAAGAAGGAAGAAGAGGAACTCCTTCGGTTGAGACTCTGAGTGACCAACAACAATCTCGTCAGAGGAGATTTTCAAATGATTATGTGAATATATCAACTGCAGAATGTGATCAAGCAAGTGATATGGATGCAACCTTCTTAGATAGGTTGCGCATTGATACTCCTACACCTGAGAATGTAGGGAATACCTCAGGACAAGAGAATATTTATGGTAATTTTCTTTGATTTTGTTTATTTTTGTGTATTTAAATTTATGTGAAGTTAAATGTTGTAATTACTTTCAAATGTGTGTGTAGACAATGATTTTAGAGCAAGGGACGACAATGAAAGTGAGAGTTGTTGTCACAAATATTCTAATGTCGGTGCAAAGTGTGAAGGTGGATTTAGGAGGCCGCGTTATCAAGAAACAAAAGATTACACGCCTACGTCCACCTATCCTTCAGATGTTGGTGATGAACTTCCCTGGGAAGAGATTACTAAAGAAATGACTCTTGAGGGATGCTCAGGTGTTAAAAGGAGGTTGGAAAATGATTTGGTGGTCTTGGAACTCCCTCAAGAGAGTAAACACATCTTGCAAATTGTTTTTCTTTCATTGCTAAACTTTATGGCTACATATCAAAAGATGGGGCCAACCATTGACAGTTTTGTTGATCTAATGAGGTGAAAAAAGTCATAGGTGATGGGCCCTAATAAATGGGAGGCAGTAAAAAATAAAGTTTCAAAAGAAGACGCAATTTCAATGTTCAATGTCAAAGATGGGAAAAAGCGGAAGATGTTGAAGGTGCAATATTTTAAGCACCTTGACATTGCAGGACATCTGTATAACAGATTTTTGGCGACATATGGGAAATTTCCATGGAACGATGAGGTTCCACACTATTTTGAAAGACACTTTTATGCAGTGTTTTTCTTGTACATGCACCCTGATTATACTAGTCTATCGTCTAATTATTATGGGACTGGTAAAGGACGAACACATAATCGCAAAGGGGCATATTAAAATGTGACATTGTCGAGGCCTCCACAACCTTTAGTACCTTGCCCAACATGAGAATTTGCTTCACATTTAGAGTTGAGAGCTACATCAGAGGTTGGAAAAGAGGCTAGGAATGCAATCGGGGAAAATTTGGAAGCGATTTTTTATGGTGTTGATGTTGGCATGAACCACTAGTACATTTGGGTCAAATTTTGACGGTGCGTTTGACACAATTACCACTTTATATTATCAGGAGAATGACAAATAGTGGACCCCCTCAAACCTTATTTCACATGACGTCTCTTTTCCGACGACATAGATTTTGTCTTTATTGTGACGTTTTGGACGTGGCAAGACCGACATCTTGGACGTGGAAGGAGAGACATCTTGGAGGTGGCAAGAGTGACGTCTTGAACCTGGCAAGAGATACGTCTTCGACGTGGCAAGAGAGAAGTTTTGGAGGTGGCAAGAGCGACATATTGGAGGTGGCAAGAGAGACGGCTTGGAGGTGGAAAGAGTGACGTCTTGGAGGTGGAAAGAGTGACGTTAAGAGGTATCAACTCCAACATGGTTACTATGGGAGCGACACTCTTGGAGGTGGCAAGAGTGACGTCTTGGAGGTGGCAAGATAGATGTCTTGTAGGTGGAAAGAGAGACGTATTGGAAGTGGCAAGAGCGACATTAAGAGGTATCATCTCCGACGTGGTTACTATGGGAGCGACACTCCAAGACGTCGCAATAGCGACTGTGTTGTAGGTAGTTTAAAAAAAATACAATATCAATACTGAGAGGGATGGGTACATTAACCTTTGCTAAGATACTATCCATATCAATATTTAAATCTATATCACCAGTCTTAGGCAAGGTTGGTTGAGGAGGGGGACCAACTTCCAATGGTAAAGAGGTTCTTGTCTAATGAGGTTTAGGATCATTAGAATATGTCTCGGGTGTGTTATCACAAGAACTCGCAATTGTTGAGATAAAGTCCAAAAGCTCAAGTGAAATCATGCATAACTTAGAGGGAAGCCCCCTGTCACCTCACCAAACCTCTGTCAGCTCACCTACTACAGGTCTGTCCTAGCAGCCTTAGGAAGGGCCGAACTCTGTGGGGCCTTCTGGAGGTAGGACTGAACCCTATAACAACTTGGAATGTGAAGACATATGGTTATTGGAGCTAATAAACAGGACAACAAGAGTATATTTTATCACTGGGGCTCATCCAAGAGTCTTCTAAGAACAAATTTAATTGTTCAATGCTATGTTAGAGGTTAGGGCTAGCTTAGATACACTTCTGTTATAGAAATTGTTGCTGCAAATTGTTGATGATTGGTATTACTGGTATGATTAGTTTGGACAATAGCCTCTAAGAGGGTTTACTACTGGTGACTATTTGGTATTGGACCCTGTATTGGATATTGTTACAGCTGATTTGGGGACAAGATTTGTTGATGATTTTGATACTATTGTGGTTGTTGGATATACTCATTGTTGCTATTGTGTTGGATATTATTCATTGAATACAAGTTCATTGTTGATTGTATATTGTTCATTAATGTTGTTATCTGCTAAAGAACTTGCAAATAAACCTTCTTGTTACTGTTGTTAGGAATTGGTGCTTCTATATTTCTGGTCTGGTTCAATAAGGAAACTCACTACCTATTGAAAAACTACTGCACAATCACCATGTTGTCAGTTGTCCTAGGACCCTAGAAACCCTAGGGATATTATAGTGGGATCATAGCTTTGATCCTTCTAGCCTATGGTTGAATGGATGATGAGAAAAATAGGATCAATGAAGCAATGAGCACCTGAAATATCAGAAGAAGAAGAAACAAGGTGCATGTTGGACCATAACGATGAAAGTGTGTTGCACATCTTAAGTGATTTAGCCATAGGGAAGAATGAAATGAAGGAAACCTTTGCGAAAGGAATTAACACCCTTACCCAGCTATTGAGCCCACTTCAGGGCCTGATCTCCAATGGGGGCAATGGGTAGACCGAGCCTCATGCAGAGGGGAGTAACAATGAAAATGGACAGCATAATCCATGAGCTGAAGGGAGCAACAATGGGGTTCCGATAGGACAAAGCAATCTTCATGTGTCCAGGAAGAGTATGCAGCCCACCATGAGTAGGAGGACACCCAGACCTCTCCTACCCAGCTTCATTGAAGAGAAACTAGCACAACAGAGGCATGGTGAGGATTTTCCCACATATTTCCAGGAATACCAAGCACTTGGAGAAGAGTTTTAGGCAACTATGACTTTACAGGACTACTGCAACATTAAATACAAGAACCGACCTAGAGAAGGGCATAGAGGAGCACTGGTACAACAAAAGAATGCTGATCTAAGGAGAAAGGTGGGGAAACTGTCCATCCCATAATATGACGGTTCATCTCGATATTCGGCCAGATCATGGGTCCAAAAATTAGACACCTACCTCCAGCTCAATCCGATGATAGAAGCCAAATCCATCAAATTTGCCACACTACATCTGGATGGTGAGGCTCATGAATGGTGGTATCAGGGCTCATGGAACTAGGAAATTATAACATCACATCTTATGTGGAGTTTACACAGAGACTGATGGATAGATTCGATAGGAAGGATCCAAATATCTCCTTCCATGAGCTAGCACAACTGAGACAGACAGGAACAATTGAGGCATATATTGTAGAGTTCGAGAAGGTTGTTTTCTAAGTAACTGACATCTAAGAGAATAGATTGGTGATGTTATTCACAGAGGGTTTAGATGAACCCCCTACATGTGTGGGTCAAGGCCTTCAAGTCAACCGCACTACATGATGCGGTTATGAAGAAACTTGACATGACAGATACAGTATCAAAGAAAAAAGGGCCAACCAAACCCTACATTCCCCCCAAACCCCAGGATAACAAGTCATTCTGGAAAGATGGGACCGAGAAGGATTGTATGTATGAGGATATTAGAAGAGAGCTTATAGACGAAAAGGTGCAAGGGTAAAGGGCAAGCACATTACATAGAAGTACTTTTTGACGAAGAAGATGATGAGGAAACAAGTCACAACCAGGAAGAGACACACAATAACCCTAAGGAGGAGCTGCTAGAGTGCAGTCAAAGAAGATGAATCACCACATAAGGAGCATAAGAAAGTGGTCATAGCCACACTATCAGGATTTCACAGGTATCACACCTTCCAGATTAGAGGGGTTGTACAGGAACACCGGATTACTTCATTGATTGATAGTGGGGCCACCCACAATTTTATTGACGCAACCCTAGTTGACATGAAGGGCATTTCGACAGAGGAGTTCGAAGGATTCAGTGTGGAAGTAGCAGACGAGTACACCTTGGAGTGTACTCACATGATCAGAGGATTACACATGACGTTGGGTAACTACACATTGTGTTGGATATTATTCATTGAATACAAGTTCATTCTTGATTGTATATTGTTCGTTAATGTTGTTATCTGCTAAAGAACTTGCAAATAAACCTTGTTGTTCCTGTTGTTAGGAATTGGTGCTTGTATATTTCTTAGTGTTGCAAACATCAACATCGGAAAAATATCGTCGAGGGTCTGAAAACAAAAATATCGGCAACATCGAGGAAATTATCAGAAAATGTCATACGAATGAAAAAATATATTGTAAGAATGTTCAAATATCGGAAAATATCGCCGACCCTGATTTTGAAGATAATATCGCCAACATCGAGATATTATCGAGATGTTGGTAACACTGATATTTCTGGTCTGGTTCAATAAGGGAACTCACTTCCTATTGCAAAACTATTGCACAATTACCCTGTTGCCAGCTGTCCTAGAACCTGAGAAACCATAGGGATATTACAACCTCCAAACGAATAGTACAAGATTTAGAACTTTGATGGAATTGGTAAAACATAATATAATCAAGTCTTAAAAATAAGAAAACAAATGTTGATATCTCGTCAACTTGGTTGAAAAAATCAAAGTTATGGGGAAGTATTTATAGTGAGATATTGGTGATGAAACAATATCTGTTTTTCAGAGTTTTCTATGACCATCCCACCTTGTATTTTATGCACTTTTATCTGACTTGATAAAAAAATCCCTTTAAACCAAAAACAAAGAAAAATGAATACAAGGATATGATCCGTCAAACCAAGTACACTATACTGATATCAATGCGAACCAAATAAAATCCCAACTCCATTTCCAACTGTTTTTAGTATTTACCCAACAACAATTCCCGAAAATAAGACAAATACATAACTCCTCTCCATCCAATGCCTCCATAATCCGATATACATTTGATCGTTGTTTACAATGAACAATAATTGTTTGCATTATAATCTTTTTAATATATTGAGTTAATGTACCATTGATGCATAATATAAAAAATTACAAGACAAGTTCATTTCCAATCAACTTAACCTTTTTAATTTGAGATCATAACTAAAACAAAGAATAAAACACTAAATGTTGAGAATAGATTTACAATAATACAAATAAAGCATTACTTAAGTTCAGAAGAAAAAAATAAGAAAACAACAATATAGCAATTAAAAAAAATTCTTTTGTGGCCAAATAAAACCAAACAGGAAGATTAATCCACAACTCAGCTAGCTATCCGTAACCTTAACAATCAATATTACTTGAAAACAGTAATAGAAAACAATAGTGTTTACTATATTAACATTTGTTGTTCTTAAGATATCAAATGGGAGCACGGAAATATGTAATCAAATGACACATAAGCATGTTTGCAACTTTTATTCAAAACACAACATATGAAAGTTGCTCACAGGATAGAAAAATAATCCATACAATTTGAAGCAAGATCCCCACGAGTCATCAACCCATATTCTCAACCAAGAAGTCTACATGCTAGCTTTACAAGGCTAAAAATGTATCAATAGGGCCGATATCATCTACCCCCATTATTCTGACTACCTTGTTTGCTTCCATAGCCAATTTGACCAGATCTATTCGGTGCAAGCTGTGCTCCTTAAGTCCCTGGTTGTTGTCTGCACCCAAAACAAATATAGAATGAGGATACATATAACTGTATGAAACTTGTCAATTGGGTATAGCTCAGGTGGTTGGGAGGAATTGTTAGAAAAACAGTACTGTGGAGCAATAAAATAAAACAAATGCGGAAACAAAATACAGAAGATACACAATACAATAGAGACACAGATTTACGTGGTTCACCCAGTGTGGGCTACATCCACCAAAGAAATTGCCAGGTTCTTCCTTTATTATTATCCAACATATGAAGGGATACAACCTACAACAAACCCACTGCAACTTCCTCTTCTTTCTCTCATAGTCTCCTATCTCAGAATACCGTATTCGCCATCAACCATCACCGCAATACATTTCCCTCATAAAAGAGGGTTTCCTTCTAGGGAAAAAAACTCTAACATAATCTCTATCGTTAGATCTATGACTTTATAATGAACGGTCCAGATTTACAATGAAATTACAATATACATTTACAAGGCAATTTTTCCTTCGGGGGCTTCGCCCTCGAACCCTCGCTGGGGGCCCGCTTGCCCCCAGACCCCCCAGCCGAGGGGATAGCCCCCCAAGACCCCACAAAGGGGGTACCCCCCCTCTGCACTCCCCCGCGTGGAAGAGTGTACATACTTCTGGGGTGTAAATACTTCATGGGGTATAAACACGACTGAAAGTAAAAGACATCTGAATGAGGAAGATAATCAGGCTCCACAAAGACATCCGAATGAGGAAGATAATCAGGCTCCACAACAAACAAGAATAATTGTTATCCACCCCACCCAGGTTCAATTCCTGCAAGTGCATTTGTTCTTGATCCCTGTGTTGACAAATCCCCAAGCCTCTACGGAATCAGGCTTTCTCTGGGTACCATCCTCAAAATGAGGGAAAGTGCACAGTGGGTTCCCCCAGGATATGTATTTCATGGGGAAACAATGTGTGAAACTATAAGAACTGACAACAATTTTTACTTACAATACATATCCAATACGTCCGTCAGGATGAATCATTGGTACCATGGCCATGCCTGCAGGAGTTGACCCTCTACCATAAATCATTGTTTGCATAACATGGAAGGAAGCAAGAGCTTTAGTCAACAGAGTTCTGATGATCCAATTTAATATTTGGTTAAACCATTCCCCTATTTCACGATATTTTGCCAAACTATATAAAGATTCAACATGAGGATGAAATTATGAATGGCAATTCATAGTACCAGAAAGCAAAGGCATTAAAAGTTTGTCAAATAGAGAGCACAAACAAGAAATGGATTTCAATTTATGCAATTTCTTAATTAGATAGCACAATCAATAAAGGATTTGACATACAACTTACCTGGGCATAGCCTCCTACTACCCCAAAACCTGTACCAAGAGCACCACCATACATGTTGCCAGCATAGCCAAAGCCCATTTGAGCCTGATAACTTGGAAACAAACTTCCCCTTTGAGATAAATATGCTCCTTCATTTGTGTTTTTTTCACTCTGAGGCCTCGCAAGAGAAATCTCCAAAACATTACTTCATCATAACAAATAATTTGTTAAAATGTGCAACACCCTAAACATCAATGCATTAAAATTTAAAAGGTACAACCCTTAACAAGAAATATAAGGAGTGCATCTATATCTAATCAATCACGGTTACCTTCAAGTTCATATTTTTCTGCCTGCTCAACATCTTTCAATGCACTTTCCCTTTCAACAAAGTGAACAAATCGAAACTCCCTTTTTCTTTGTCCAGGTTTTGGAGCTGGTAGAACAAATCTACTAATCTCCCCATGACACTTGAAAAGTTCTTTCAATTGCTCTTGTGTCACACTCTCAGGCAAGTTATTCACTTAAATAGCCTTAACCTGAGGAAGGACTTAAAATTTTTCAAAGGTATAGTCACTTGATACAATAAGCATGTAAATCATTACAAACTTGAGAAAAAATTTGACTGGTTAACTTAGTCTATCTCACAAATTCTTCTCATACCTAGAAATACAAGCATTCAAAGTTTAACACAATTTAAAAATACAACAACTACAACAAGAAATTAATTCAACATCATTGTATACAATTTCTGCTATATAAAAGACTTTAGATTTGCTAATAGAATAAATTTTCAAGCCTAGAAAAACATTTGCATACAAAATCACACTTCTAGAGATACTTTTAGTAAGAGGACTTATTGGAAAAATACAAACAGAAAAACAGTTGCATACCCAAATCTTTAGTAGAACAAATCTACAACTAAAGAATTTATCATACCTTTGTTATCTCAATTATATTCTTTGGATCATCCCATCGAATTGTTGGGGTTCTTTTTTCTAACTTAAAATTTCGCTTTGACATGTTTTTCCTCGCATGTTCAGCACAAGCATGATTATAATACTCAACAAAGGCAAATCCACGATTTATTTCTTCATTTTGTGGATCCTTTTTATCAAATATAAAATCAATTAGTCATGAACAATTAGTATGCTCTACAATAAAGTTATAAATAGACCTACCCCTAACATACCATATACTTGATAAAAGAATTGTTGATCAATTGAAAATTCTAAGGTGTTATTCTACAAATGCTTATGATAGTACCTTCAATAATTCTACACTCTGAAGCCCAGGACTATTTTCAACAATGATTTTCTCACGCTACTCTTTGTCCCAACTTTTTGGTACATTACCAATAAATAGTCGGTTTCACTTGGAAATAATGGAGAAAGCACCAGTTGTAAGCACCAGTTATAAGCTTCAGTTGTGAGAGCTTCAGTTGTGAGAGTAAGTTGTAGGCATGTTAAGAGTCAGTTCTTAGTTAAGAGTCCAGTTGTCTTTGGTTTGCATGTAACCGACTCGGGAGAGTATTTTCCTATATAAATATGTAATCTGTCTTCATTAATGAATATAGAAGTGAGCGTAGCCTCACCGTGTTTGTTTGCATGGTTTATTTTATCTTGGTATCAGAGCCAAGGAGATAGTTGCTGCAAAACTCGCTGCCATCCTTGGAGCATCTGTGCATGGAGTTGAGCATCTGCGTGAGAGTAACATGCTCACGGCTCGTGCTGGAGGAGAGGTCGCTCGCTGGTCCCTGCTGGAGGAGACCTTAACGAACCACACAAGTTTGCAAGGCGGTGAGGTAGAGTACGCGCGCTTGGAGAGTGTGTCTAGAAGTTTTTTGTTGGGTGATTCTCTCCCACCACAGGGATTCGACCCCCACTCTTCGTTGTTTGCTATACCAGAGTGCACAAAGGAGATATCGTTGCTATCTAGGGTTGTCCTGGTGTAAGAGGTGCATGATCTTGGGAGCAAGCGTGAGGCTGGTGCATGCGGGGTTTACATGCATGAATGCATGCATGAGTTTTTGGGATCGGGTGCATGCGTGGAGTGTAGTCGAATCGTGAAGGTTGTGGATTATTACGTATGGTAAAGCTGTGGTTTATTAAAGTGAAACCTTTTTTTTTATTTGGAGCTTTTAAAAATAAGAGTGCCACGACTTCTTCTCTTATCCATGCAAATGAGAAAAGGGATATTTTATTAAAGTGAGTTATTTTTTTTTATGATTTAAGGTGGAGTTGTGACTTAAGGACCACAAATCCTTTTTAAAGAAATTTATATTTTATCTTGGTAAAAGTGGAGTTATAAGTTTTTTATTTAAAGAGGTGGAGTTATATGTTGGTTATTTTTTATATATAAAGAGGGAGTTATAAGTTTTTTCTTTAAAAGTGGATATTTTGGATATTAAGATGCATGCATGATTTAAGATGAGAACAGAGATAGATTTGGATTAGTGGATCCGAAGGCAGAGCGACGGACTGCTCAGCACAGGAGAAAACTCGACAGAAAGTTGCATATCCTTGGTGATTAACTTGCAGAGAATATCTTGCAGCGATGGCGAATCCACTGGTAGAGACCTACCTCAACGAAGCCAACAAGTTAGATGGCTCGAACTTCATTAACTAGAAATTCAAGATGTAGACACTCATGGAGGGATATGGTGTCCGGAACATTGCGAATGGAGCTGAACTGAAACCTGATGCGACCGTAGGTGCGATAGTAGCACAGATCCAAGATTGGGATAAGCGCAATGTAACATCCCGCTCTGGCGCACTGAGAAAACTTATTATTTGAGGACACTTGCTCGCAAGTGATCTGGACTTTTCTGATGTTAAAACAATTATACTTGATTATGATGTGTTATGATAGACGACATGATGATTTACTATTTGATGTAGACAGGTGCTATTGACTCAGTTGTATTGAGTGTGCAGGGTTTTTTACCTTGAGGATGCAGAGGCATCGGTAGAACCCCCTTGGACTCCGGACTGAGTCAGGGAGTGTTCTTTTTGGGTTGATTTATTTACTGTGATATTTCATTGATTTGATGATTTGATGTTGACATTTCTGACATGATTGTTGATGATGCAGGATGACGATAGCTTTCCGACCAGACTCACATATGGAGTAAAGGGGCCACACACGAGTTCCAGAGAGGTTGAGGGAGAGGGGTGGACAACAACCCTGCCACCGCCTACTATCACTCCCCCCATGGCTCGAACTGTAGGTTAACGATTACCTAGTTTCGAGAGGATCCACGATGCCATGAGGGCAGACTGCGACAGTCGCTCACGACGATTCTAAGGGGCATGCAATAAGGCGGGGGCCTTATTCCTTAGAACCCTTAGTCTCCCACAAGTTCACCTGGCGGAGTGTTGACTCCAGGGGTTACAAATTTCTACCAATCAGTCCAGTTGGCGAGTGGTACCCTTGAAGCACGTGGTGCATCCTGAAGGGCACGTCGCACAAAAGAAACACAAGAAGCGAGTGGCACCCTTGGAGCACGTGGTGCATCCTGAAGGGCACGTCGCATAAAGGAAATGAACGAGGCGAGTGGAACACTTGGAGCACGTGGTGCGTCCTGAAGGGCACGTTGCATTGATGTGGATGAAGGAAACAAACCTAATTAGCCCTAAGATAGTAACGCCTTAATAAATTCTTAAAATGACACCCCTAAACTAATCGTCGTCCAGTTCAAATTCTAAACCTAAGTCAAAAAAAATTTCTCTAAGATAAAAAATTTCATTTAACCTTAAAGAAAAAGGCCCTAACTCTAACTCTAAAAAGAGCCTAACCCTAATTCTAAATGAATAGCTCCTATGAATCTTGACCTAATCCTATACCCAAATATCATTAGTAATAACAATTAACCCTAACAACCATTAAAATAATTAAGAAAAACATCATTATGAGATTTTAGGCTAGAGTTCGCACCTCAATGCAGTGCAAGGAGAATACAATTTTTAGAACGTACCTGAGCTCTAGTTCTTGGATTCATTAGCGTTAACTTCCTCCAACTACAACCAATATATCAACGGATACGTTTTAGTTAACTGAGACAATAAATTTCATTGAAGGCCTCTCCTTCCTTAACCACAACTTGCAATGAGAGTTCATTAACTTATTGAAAACATAACCCCCTTATGAACACAATAGTTATTCAAAAATTAAACTAATTCATAAATAAACGAATACCAAAATCCATAGTTTTGATTGACAGATCGCATGACCATTAGTGAATAAATTGAATGCTTAAGGGATTAAACTATATTCTTTAAAACTCATACATAAACTCAGATTGAACCAATAGTAATAAAATTTTTAACAAGCGAGAGTATAAAAAAATATATATATATGTGAATTTAAAAAAATAANAGGTGGGGGGGAAACTTAAAAGAAATATGATTTAGGGTTTGAGACTCCATAAAAAGAAAGGGGGAAGGGGGAAAAAGGGGAGGAGCTATTAGGTAGTGTTATGCTGCCAAACTTGAGAACGGGACTGATTGCTTGTGAGGAGTTGGGGATTTCCTCAGCTGTATTAGAGTGGTAGCTCAGCCTTGGAGGTGGGCTGAGAAGCTAGGTTACTGTCTGGACTGTGTGTGGCCCCTTTGCGGCTCGGGGGGCTAAGGGGGAAGCAGAGTACCCCTAGCGTTTGGCTGGGAGGTACCAGTGTAGTCTCTACGGTCGGCGAGCGGGAGCGGCACTGAGTAGGAGCGGCGTGGAGCACAGACGTCATCGCGGCGGCTATAAGGCAACGGTATGGTTGTTTGTAAATTGGTAGAATAGGACGCATCATGATTTTCTATAGTATCATAATATTGGTTGTGAATGGATTAATGGTTGTTTCACTTCTGTTACTTGGCTGTTAAAATTTGGCTATAGTCATAAAATATTTCTTATTCGCTGTTGTTGCTTGTCTGCGTATTTACATTTCCATGGGCGTTTTACCTTGCCTTGGTGTTTTTACATTTTGCCGTGGGCGGGGAAACTTCTTTGGGCGTTTAAAATCGCCGTGGGGGTTTTTACCTATTTAGCCATGGTGTTTTTACCCTGATGTGGGCGTTCTAACTTTCTGTGGGGTTTTTGCAAATTGTTGTGGAGTGATTCTTTACTATGGGCACCTCTATTGGTGATTGGGGCATTTATACTATTGCTGGCATTCATCCTCTGTGGGCGAATCATTTCCCTGGGTGTTTGGGGCGTTTTTACTTTTCCCTGGGCGTTCTTATACTGCCGGGGGCGTTTCTTTTATTTTTCTGTTGAGGTATTTACTGTGGGCATTTTCTTGATGGGGGGGAGATTCCCTTCTCGGCCTCTGTAGCTGTTGCAAAAACAAAATAAAAAAAACTACCAAAAATCTGACCTGGGCGTATTTATATAACCATAGCTACTGGGTATAACCGTATGCCTTTAGCTAGGCGATTATTGAACCAGGAAACCGTGCTATTTTTCACCTAACTTTAATGGCACTTGAGACTGTGTATATAACCAAGTTTAAATCTTTAAACGGCGAGCCTCCGGCTTGTTGAGTTTTACCAGTCCCGTACGTCCAGTTCCCTCGCCATCCATGTATGCAGTCGTTAATTTCACGCAACGAGTAACGAGGGCCACGATGTATCAGTAGATCCGTTTCTACCTAAATATAAGTGCCAATCCCTCTCTAACATCTTCCTTAGTCAATGCCATGACTTTAGTGATCATCTGGTAAGGATTTTACCATTCTGCCAGTGTTAGCGTGCTAGACAGCGACGCCTCCCGCTAGTTGTCAGATGCCTGGGTTTTTGCCTTTTTATGTGGTTGGGTACTGTGGCGCATCCTTACGAGGTTAGGATCAGGAATAAACTGATGGGAAATACAATCTATGATAAATTCTGTGGCAAAATTTGTGATATATGTCAGTGGGCCGCTTAGTCGCCTTATTGCTTGTAGATTGTCACCGTAGTCTATTGAAAACCCCATGAAAACTCACTATTGAAGTGACTTGGAGCCCTGAACTAAACCTTGAGTGAAATGGATGTATGAATTCCACCAAAACACAACTCATATCAAGAAATCATGAATTAAACCCGATAATCCAAATGAAACTATGGCTTCCACCAAAACTCCGAAAACAACGCATTTCATTTGACTGAATCTTTATCTCCGCACTGCATAAATGTCATGTAACCCTCGGTCCCACATATTTGATTTATTATACGCAGAAGTGATTTTTAGTTTTTAGTGATTTATTGATTTATTAATTTTAAAACCTAGTGCTTTTTGGTTTTTCAAATTATGACATAAAATTAAACTTGACCCTCTTCCTTATGAAGGTTAAACATTCTCTTGTATTTGTTGGTTTATTTAATGACAACTTCTGGGATACCCGCTCACTCAATTATTATCAAGTCACTGGAAATTAATTATTTAATTTTAAATTTACACCTTATAACTATGTTTTAATATCAAGTTCTCCAAGTATTACTATTGAAGTTTCTTTTTATGCAAAACATTTACTTGCCCAAAAGAAAAGAAAAGATCCCTGTAATGAAGTTATTGTAATGAATGGAGTTAGTGAAATGAATAAATTATAATGTAAGAGGTAATTATACCACATTATTTTATAGCATTATTAATTATATCACATTATTTTATAGCTTTATGTTGAATGATGTTATGGTTAGGATTAGGGTAATGTTCTGGCTATTTCTTGGTGAAGGATATTGTAGTTCATTTGCTGGCAATAAATAACATGTTGGACATGGTAAATTAATTGCAAGGTTTAGGTAACATAAAAGGGGTAAAGTGGATATCAGGTAAGGTAAGAAAAGGCTTCATGCTAACGTTAGGGTAAGGTTAATGTTAGCGTAATTGTTTCGGGGTAATGATAGTGGAATGAACGTTTAAGTGTTTATGCTAAATGGTTATAGAACTATTAGGGTGTTGTCATTTTAATCTAGAAAGATATGGTGATTTGACAGTACTGTCACTGAAGGTGTTGTAATTAAGGTCATGATTTGGTTAAGCAATATGTAGTTGAATGCTTTTGTAATGACAAGGTAGTATGATGTTTAGGTCAATGCTAATATCCTTGGCAAGGTTAATGCTAAGGTGGTCACCACTTTACGGTAATGTAATGCTAACATGTTCAT
>ML789992.1:38522-75037 GCA_009831015.1 Picea engelmannii | reverse complement strand
ATGTTTCCTCCATTACTTAGTTTCCTAATTCTTATTATTCCCTTCTTTCCCCTTTTTATTAGAGCCAAAATGGCAGTTGCGCTATTTACTCTTTTCCCTTTATTATTAATTTAAAATCTTTTTATATTTCCACAAGTTAAATAATTTATTTCCTCTTTACAATTTAAAGCCACGGATTTTAATTAAATTATTCCTCTCTTCATTTTACCCACTAAATTTAAGAAGACTAAAATTATTACTTAAGTGGGTTTTAGTTTATATCTTTATTTTTTCCTTTTTTTTGGTCTTTTTCTTAAGGTTAAATAAAATTTTACCCTAGAGAATTTTTAGACTTAGGTTTAGATTCTGAACTGGGCGACAATTATTTAGGGAATTTGTTGTAAGAATTTCTTAAGGCGTTAATGTCTTAGGGCCATCTAGGTTTGTTTCTTCATCATCATAAATGCGACGTGCCCTTTAGGACGCACTACATGCTCTAAGGGTGCCACTCGCCTCATTCGTTTCTTTTGCGCGACGTGCCCTTCATGATGCACCACATGCTCCAAGGGTGCCACTCGCCAACTTGTGTTTCTTTTGCACGATGTGCCCTTCAGGATGCACCACATGCTCCAAGGGTGCCACTCGCCAACTTGTGTTTCTTTTGCGCGACATGCCCTTCAGGATGCACCACATGCTCCAAGGGTGCCACTCGCCAACTTGACTGATTGGTAGACATCTATAACCCCTGGAGTCAACACTCCGCTAGGTGAACTTGTGGGAGACTAAGGGCTCTGAGGAATAAGGCCCCTGCCTTACTGCGCGCCCCTTAGAATCATCGTGAGCGACTGTCGCATTCTGCCCTCACGACATCGTGGATCCTCTCGAACTAGGTAATCGTTAACCTACATTTCGAGCCATGGCGGGAGTGATAGTAGGCTATGGCAAGGCTGCTGTCCACCCCTCTCCCTCCACCTCTCTGGAAATCGTGTGTGGCCCCTTTACTCCATATGTGAGTCTGGTCGACAAGCTATCATCAGCCTGCATCATCAACAATCGTGTCAGAACATGTCCACGTCATATCATCAAATCAATGAAATATCACAGTAATTAAATCAACCCAAATAGCACACTCCCTGAATCAATCCGGAGTCCAAGGGGTTCCACCGATGCCTCTGCATCCTCAAGGTTCAAAACCATGCACACTCAATAAAACTGAGTCAATAGCACTTGTCTACGTCCAAGCAGTAAAACATCATGTCATCTATCATAACACATCATAATCAGGGATAAATGCTTTAACATCATAAAAGTCCAGATCACTTGCGAGCAAGTGTCCTCAAAGAATAGGTTTTCTCAGTGCGCCAGAGCGGGATGTTACATACACCCCCTCTTGGTCTAAACTTCATCCCGAAGTTTCTCAGTATAAATGCTGAAATAAAAGTACCACAGTATCATAAGTCTATCTATAAAACAAAAATGGGAACTGCTGGCGCATATCATATGCGTCCTCCCAGGTTGCTGAGTGAGGACTATAACTGTCCCATTGGACCTTGACCTGATCTACCGTTCGACATCATAACTGTCGAACGCGATGATCTAAGATGCGGACCGGCTCAGCCGTGAGCACTCCTTTGTCCGATATACGCAAGGAACTCATGTCAATCACATGTGTAGGATCACTAATGCAATGTCTCAAAACAGATACATGAAAAATATCGTGCATACGCCTCAAAGAATCAGGGAAGGCTAGTCGATAGGCCACGGGCCCCTTTCTCTCCACAATCTCGAAAGGTCCCATGAACCTAGGAGAGAGTTTAACTCCCTTTCCAAACTTGATCGAACTCTTATGCGGTTTAACCCGCAAGAAGACTCGATCGTCGACCTCGTAACTACGGTCGACCTAGTGCGCATCGACACAACTCTTCTATTGGTCCTGCACTTCTTTAATCCTTTGTCTTATGGTTTGCATTTGCTCTTCCATTTCTTGGATCACTTCTGATCCCACCAAGACCCTATCCTCAAACCGATCCCAACTCAAGGGCATCCGACACAGTCGCCCATAAATAACTCGAAAGGTGCCATATTAATGGTTCTCTGGTAACTATTGTTGTAAGCGAACTCTACTAGTGGCAAGAATTCTTCCCAATTCTTTGGTTGTTCCATCACGTACATGCGCAACATGTATTCCAAGGTTTGGTTTTTTTGTTCTGTCTGTCCGTCAGTCTCTGGGTGATACGCAGTACTAAAGTTAAGTTGAGTTCCCAAGGCATCTTGGAAACTTGTCCAAAATAGTCCAGTAAACATCGATCCTCGATCGGATATAATCCTCTTAGGCACGCCATGCAACTTCACAATCTCACTGATGAAAACCCTCACTATGTCAGGTGCCTGATACGTCGTACGCACAGGAATAAAGTGAGAACTCTTCATCAGAGTGTCTACTACTACAAAAATTGAGTCGTGTCTCCTTGCCGTCAATGGCAATCCAACAATAAAATCCATCAAAATAACTTCCCATTTTGATTCTAGAATGGCATGTGGTTGAAGTAATCCTGTCGGGTGTCTATGTTCAGCCTTTACCTGCTGACACTCTAGACATCTAGCCACAAAGTTGACTATGTCGGCCTTCATTCCCTTCCAGAAGAATAAGGGTTTAAGGTATGCCCTCATCTTCGTGACTCCTGGGTGAGCCATGTAAACTGCTCTATGAGCCTCGCTCAGGATCAACATCCTCAACTCGTCGTTTTGTGGTACGTAAATCTGACCTCTAAACCTCAATAACCCATCGCTATCAAAATAAAATCCCTCATATCGTGGTACCATCATTGTGTTTTGTCCGAAAAAACCCTCGACCTCTTTGTACCAGTCATCATCACACTGTAAAGTGAGAATCTTCTCACGTAGATTCGTCTGAAGAGGCAACACTGAAAAGATGCGTGGCCTCCGACTCAAAGCATCCGCCACTCGTTTCACCATTCCCTTTATGTAAGTAATCTCAAAGTCGTACTCGCTAAGAAATTCCGACCAATGTCGTTGTCGCGCGTTCAGGTCGCTTTGCGTAAAAATGTGTTGCAGTCCACAATGATCAGTCCTTAGTTCAAATTTTCGTCCCACAAGGTAGTGTCTCCAAACCTTCAAGGCATATATGATGGCTAATAACTCCAAGTCATGCGTTGCATAGTTATCCTCATGCCTTCTCAATTTCCTCGAAATGTAAGCAATCACTCATCCGTCTTGCATCAAGACTCTGCCTAAACCTTCCTTGGATGCATCTGTGCATACCAAGAAGTCCACGTCCATGTCAGTGACCTTGAGTATCGGTGTTGTTGTCAACAACTCCTTAAGCCTCTGAAATTCTTCCGCGCATTTCTCGGTCCAAACAAACTTCTTGTTTTTCTTCTGCAATTCCGTGATCAGATTTGCTATCTTCGAAAATCCCTCGAAAAACCATCGATAATATCCTTCTAAACCCATAAAGCTACACACTTCTGTGACATTCATCGGCGCAGGCCATTCCATAATAGCCTCAACCTTGGCCAGATCTATGGCGATGCCTTCGCTGGAAATGACATGCCCTAAGTAGTGAATCTTCAATTGATAAAAGAGAATTTGGACAACTTCCCATACAGTTTGTGGTCTCGTAGACACTGTAGTACCAAGCACAAGTGCTCGTCATGCTCTTCCATCGTTCGAGAGTAGATCAAAATATCGTCAATGAATACTTGGATGAACTTGTCCAAGTATTCACAGAACACCCCGTTCATCAAACTCATAAATACTCCTGGGGCGTTTTTCAGTCCAAAAGGTAAAACAGTAAATTCATAATGTCCAAATATCGTCTTAAAGGTGGTCTTAGGGATGTCATCCTCCTTGATCCGTAACTGGTGATACCCTGATCGCAAATAGATCTTGGAGAACACCGTTGCACCCTTCATTTGATCGAACAGATCATCAATTCTTGGTAAGAGATACTGATTCTTGATCGTAGCCTTGTTTAGTTGACGGTAGTCAATGCAAAGCCTCCATGATCCATCCTTCTTTCGTATGAAAATAGCTGGTGCACCCCACGGTGACACACTAGGGCATATCAGTCCCAGGTCCAACAACTCCTTCGGTTTCATTTTCAGCTCTTGCAACTCCGGGTTCGACGTCCGATAAGGCGTTCTCGCTATCGGTTCAGTCCCCGATTTCAGGTCTATGGTAAACTCCAGTTCCCTTCCGGTGGAATCCTAGGCAACTCCTCTGGAAATACGTCCGCAAACTCCTTCACCACCGGAAGGTGTTCTAGACCTTCCGCTACTCCCTTTTCGTTTAGCGTGAGGATCGCATAAATATTGCACCCCTTGTGCATACTCTTCCGTAACTGTAAGGAAGAGACAAACCTCAGGGATACTCCCTGGTTCCATCCTACAATCACACGTCTCTGTCCTTCATCATCGACCAAGCTCAACCATTTTGTCTTACAGTTGAGTATCGCCTCATGCGATTCCAACCAATCCATACCAATCATGACGTCATAAGATCCTAAGATTGTGACGTACAAGTTGACCCTCGTGACAAACTTTCCCAGGTTAAGGGCACAGCCCATAACCTTTCCTCCAACCTTATGTTTGGCTCCCGAAGCCATCTCTACGAAGCTAAACTCATCCTGTTTCACTGCCTTTACCTTAATCCTTTTTAGTGCTGCACTAGAAATGAAACTCTCAGTAGCACCTGGGTCTATCAAAATACTAAGGGTCTGGTCAGTGGCAGTACCTGTCATCTCAAGCACAGTCGACTGATGCTCTGCTTGGCGGTTATTCACCGCTGCATGAATCCGATGGGCCTTGCCCATATCTCCCACTGTAGTGGGTCTAGTTGATCCAGACACTTTGGTCCTCTCCATAGGACAGTTGCGCTGGTAGTGTGGCTCCCCACACGTCCAACACCCCTTCTTCGGCCCAGTAGTCCTGGTACCCGAAGTAGAAGATGACGACCCATCGGCCTGGAAACCTGGTCTGTTCTACTGAACAGGCCTAAACTGCTACAGTTGCGGACGACGCTGTTGCTAATGTTGTGGTCCTCGATAAGGTGTCCACTGCTGAGGCGGCGATCGCTGGGGTGTAGTGGAAGTGGAACCCCTCTGGAAGCCACGATATCCCGGTGTATGTCTTGCAGGTGTCTGATGCTGCGGTGTTCCAGATGAACCCTGCCCAGCTGGTCTCGTTGGAGTCCTGGTCTGACCCCTACCGATAAGCTCCTCCTCTGCTATGAGGGCCTTTTGGACAACGTTGTGCAAGGTTTGAGGCATCAAGGTCATAACCTTTGCACGCAGGCTGCCGTTAAGGCCAAACACGAACTGGTTGACCTTGAGTTTCTCTGTGTTAAGGTGCGGAGCATACCGGGGCAGCTCCATGAAACGTGCCTCGTACTCGGGCACCGTACGACCTCCCTATTGTAAAGCATTGAACTCATTAAGCTGACGCTCAATGAATTCCTCTAAAAGATACCTCTCTCGGAACCGTTCCTCAAGCAGTTCCCATGACACGTCTTCGACGGCCATGTTCAGTTGCGGCAGGAGCGTCTTCCACCATAGAAGAGTGCTCCCCTTCAGTTGAAAGACCACCATGCGGACCTTCATGTTGGAGGTATAATCACGAAGTTCGAAGCACATCGCCATATTCTCCAACCATGCCTCGGCGGCGGTGCCATCTGGGGCACCAAAGAACTCGAGAAATTTAACCTTCTCGAGTTCACGGTGAATGCTACCTTTAACGGTCGATGCGCGCGGCGGAACCTCAGCGAGTGACAACGCCCTGGCCTCGTCTCTATCCAATTAGCTTATCAGTGCCTCGGACATGCATTGAAAAGATCTCATCATCCCAACAACATCGCCAACTACTATCTGCTCCTGTCCAAGAACCTGCTCGCCTCCCTGGGGGTTAGACCCCTCAGGTGTGGATGCTATTGGAGGCGTCCCGCCTCCTCCCCTAGCACCTCGTCGTCTGCCTCAGCGACGTCCTCTAACCATAATTACCGCATGCACATAATCAACTCGATCAACAACAGTATAATCAAATCAAATCATGTCATGAAAGTCGTAGTGAATCCCAAGTTGTGGGTCGAACCGGCTCTAATACCATATGTGACAGCCTCCTCGTTACGACAACAACTCTGATAACAGGTGCAATTTTTTTTTTTTGTTTAAGGTGTGTGAGCGCGTGTAAAATGGAAACAGACACACTTGACTCTATGTCGCCACCCGACGACTAACAAGACGCAACCACGATGATCACAACACGAAGACATAAGGCACACAACAAGTAACTGCAAGCCTTAAATGACATACTATGTTATGTACAGTACGAACACAGATGGAAGAATCCATAGTAGTAGATTTTACTATTTCTGCACAGGAAAGAAGGGCGTTTAATCTTAGTTCTCTGCTCCGGAGAGAGAGAATGTCAGATAGGATCCTGACCGACTGCTCAAGTAGAAAATAGTAAGCTCTGTCAGGAGGTCGCAGTGGTGGGAACTCTGCCTTTAAAGAGCCCGAGACTACTGATATGAACTTAGAGGTGCGTTGCAAGAGTGGAAACCCTGCCTTTAAAGGGTCCGAGACTCTTGATACGGCACTGGATTCTTCACACAGAAAATAATCACACACACATACTTATATACAGAGTGACTAGCTTTATCAGATCGAAGAGTCTGATATCATACAACGATGAGTTTGGACAATTCCAATTATAGTACTAACCCTGAAATTAACCTGACCCTAAACTTCAGCATAGAAATTAACAACAACTTTATTAACCCTAAATTTAATAGCCCAACCCTAAGCCAATCAAATAAAAGCACCCTGTAGAAGGAACCCGTCGGATAAGGGTGCCCGCCAGAATTAAGGGCAACACAGAAAAAACCCAATACGTAATAAAAACAAAAGACAATTGAGCAATAGGAAACTGATGAAGAAAAGCCAGAACCACATGGGCACAACTCCAATTGAAACTTCATAGGACTCTTCTAAATATGTTTAGTAACTTGTTAAGTTCAATATCATTTAAGTCAGGCATCATTTAATGACGATTCCACTCATATAACCAGTTCAACTCCTAGGTAGCTTGCTATGCATTTTGAGGAAATGAACCATTTTACCTAAGTGAAAAATTAAGAATTAAATACCAAAAATCCATTAAAGAAATAAGGGAGTAAGGGCTTCATTATACATCCATTAAAACTAATTACAAGGATAACACCTACTAACCATAAGTAAGATTTAAACATCAAACACGTCTTATATCAAGCTAACCCTGCGAAATTCCAATTTCAATGCATCTATTTTCTATCAAATAACCGTAAAGCCACAATACCCCTTTCCATACATGATAACCATATTACCCACGACTTTAATAGCAACAAATAGCGATCCAATACTCCTTGTAATTTCCATTAGTTCACAGGTTGCCAAAACAACCCCTCAAACAAAGTAAAATCAATTAATTGTCATTCCCTATTACCAATGACTGATTGTACTTAGCTTAAAGGCATTGCATTCTTATATGTTAACAGTTCGACAACTTTCAACCACATTCCCACAATGATACAACAATATTTCTTTTACTAACCTTGCCAATAAATAATAATCACATTTCATCTTGTGTGTCATCCAGATGATAAAATTTCACTACCCTTACCATAATACTCTAACATCATCATGTTTTATTTTAAAATGACTTTGCAATAAAATAATAATCTATGTACTCCTAGTGTGTTACCTATGCAATATATTATAACAACTTACAATAAGACAACACAACATTTCAATTTATACTATTTGACATTGAAATAAATAACAATAAATCTTCATTCTCTACTAGCTATCACCATCCATGCAATTTCTTTATATGCAGCTTCATTTCCCAGAACACGAATTGCTAGAACAAGAGTTGCCAGAACAGTAAAATGATTTGCCAGAACACATAAAACGAATTTCCAGAACAGTAAAACAAATTGCCAGAACAGTAAAACGAATCGCCAGAACACATAAAACGAATTGCCAGAATAGTAAAACGAATTGCCAGAACAGTAAAACGAATTTCCAGTAAAACGAATTGCCAGAACAGTAAAATGAATTTCCAGAACATATTTACCAGAACGATTTTGCAAAAACAGAATGCCAATACACTCATTGCCAGAAAGAATTCTTAGAACAAATTTTACAAAACGAAAATGCCAATACACTCATAGCTAGAACGAATTCTTAGAACAAATTTTACAAACGAAAATGCCAATACACTCATAGCCATATTTAAAAACGCCCCTAGTCAGATATAAACGCCCACAGTCATATATAAAAACGCCCACCATAATTTATAAATGCCTACAGCAATACAAAATGCCCACAGTAAGATATAAACATCCCCATCATTACAAACGCCCATAGACATATATAAAAACGCCCACCATCATTTATAAATGCCTACAGTAATACAAAATGCCCACAGTAAGATATAAACGCTCACAGTCATATAAACACACAGCCATAAATCTCTTTTGTCCCAACCGACATGCAACAACAAAGTAATAAGAAATATTTTATAACTGTAACACAATTTCAGTCGCCGAAGAACAAGGCAAGAAAACCAATCGATCCAATGAGTATCCAAGCAGATTGAAGTTAAGTATTTTTCATCTCACAATGCCAATACAAAAATGATGATAACAATAAGAGAGGGCCAAGGTCCTAATACCTTCTATCATGCAAAATGAAAAACATACTCTTGCCTTAACTCCCACCTCGAATGATGACCGCGTGCTCCATACCGCTCCTGCTTCGTGCCGCTCTCCTCGTCGACCGTAGAGACTACACCGGTACCTCCCAGCCAATCGCTAGGGGTACTCTGCTTCCCCCTTAGCCCCCCTAGCCACAAAGGGGCCACACACAATCCAGATGGTCCGTCTAGCTTCCCAGCTCGCCTCGCAAGGCTGAGCTACCACTCCTATCCAAGATGGAAAATCCCAACTCTCGACAAGTAATCAGTCAAAATACAATTCCGGCAGCGTAACATTACACTAACAACCGATCCTCTTCTTCCTCATCTTCCCTTTCTTTTATAGATTTTTTCCAACCTCCAACTTTCCCTAAATCACATTTTAATTAAGTTTTAAATAAAAATATTCTAAATATTCTCCTTCACACAAGTGTCGTCCATCCCCCTCTTTCCTCAAATAATTTTTTTTTTTTAATTATTAAATTACTCATTTCCCTCACCCACCTAGAGTTGCTCCTAAATTTCCTCTTACATGTTTTAAATAATTTCCTTAAAAATGAAGTTGCTAAATTAGCTCAAATTAGAAGGTTCTTAATTGCAGATTCCTTACTATGTTGACCTCACTTTTTACCATAAGTTCCCAAATTTCCTTTATTATGTTTCCTCCATTACTTAGTTTCCTAATTCTTATTATTCCCTTCTTTCCCCTTTTTATTAGAGCCAAAATGGCAGTTGCTCTATTTACTCTTTTTCCTTTATTATTAATTTAAAATCTTTTTATACTTCCACAAGTTAAATAATTTATTTCCTCTTTACAATTTAAAACCACGGATTTTAATTAAATTATTCCTCTCTTCGTTTTACCCACTAAATTTAAGAAGACTAAAATTATTACTTAAGTGGGTTTTAGTTTATATCTTTATTTTTTCCTTTTTTTTTGGGTCTTTTTCTTAAGGTTAAATAAAATTTTACCCTAAAGAAGTTTTAGACTTAGGTTTAAATTCTGAACTGGGCGACAATTATTTAGGGAATTCGTTGTAAGAATTTCTTAAGGCGTTAATGTCTTAGGGCCATCTAGGTTTGTTTCTTCATCATCATCAATGCGACGTGCCCTTCAGGACGCACTACGTTCTCCAAGGGTGCCACTCGCCTCGTTCGTTTCTTTTGTGCGACGTGCCCTTCAGGATGCACCACATTCTCCAAGGGTGCCACTCGCCAACTTGTGTTTCTTTTGTGCGATGTGCCCTTCAGGATGCACCACGTGCTTCAAGGGTGCCACTCACCAAGTTGTGTTTCTTTTGCGCGATGTGCCCTTCAGGATGCACCACGTGCTCCAAGGGTGCCACTCGCCAACTTGACTGATTGGTAGACATCTATAACCCATGGAGTCAACACTCCGCCAGGTGAACTTGTGGGAGAGTAAGGGCTCTAAGGAATAAGGCCCCCACCTTATTGCACGCCCCTTAGAATCATCGTGAGTGACTGCCACAGTATTCCCTCACGACATCGTGGATCCTCTCGAACTAGGTAATCGTTAACCTACATTTCGAGCCACGGCAGGAGTGCTAGTAGGTTGTGGCAGGGCTGCTGTCCACCCCTCTCCCTCAACCTCTCTGGAAATCGTGTGTGACCCCTTTACTCCATATGTGAGTCTGGTCGGCAAGCTATCGTCAGCCTACATCATCAACAATCGTGTCAGAACATGTCCACATCATATCATCAAATCAATGAAATATCACAGTAATTATATCAACCCAAATGGCACACTCCCTGACTCAATCCGGAGTCCAAGGGGTTCCACCGATGCCTCTGCATCCTCAAGGTTCAAAACCCTGCACACTCAATAAAACTGAGTCAATAGCACCTGTCTATGTCCAAGCAGTAAAACATCATGTCATCTATCATAATGCATCATAATCAGGGATAAATGTTTTAACATCATAAAAGTCCAGATCACTTGCGAGCAAGTGTCCTCAAAGAATAGGTTTTCTCAGTGCGCCAGAGCAGGATGTTACAAACTGGAAATGATTCTAGAATCCTAGATATTCATAAATACATGTACTTTCAATGAAAAATATAAAATTCTGGAATGTACATGTGTCACTTGTTTAAATAAATCGTAATGGTATTCCATCTTCAATTATTCGTTCATGATCGGCTTTGGACATTTTCCATTTTCCAACTTTTTTTTTTTTTTCTTGATTGAACTTCTATTAACTTTATGCGCGCTGCACATACCAAATGACTATATTGACAACTTATGACATCTAACTGGTAGTCTTGAAAGTGAACATGAGTATCGGTTTGATGGGTTTCTTGAAAAAAATATCCTTTCAATACAATGGATCCTCTTTAATATATAAAACCGTTATCATCAAAATCTTCTAATAGCCTCATCTTTTGTTCTATGCATCACATCAAATAATATTTCATGTTTTCAATGTGGTCTACATGTGAAAACATGGAAAAGACATCTCCTGCAAATAATTGTATATATTGGACAACAAATAGTTCGTGTTAGATTATCACACAAGTACATCTACAAGTTATTTGAAAAAAAATAAACATAAAAATTACCTTCTCTAACAAGATCAAAAACTCTATCGCCATCAACTAACACTATAGTTTCATTTGATTCCGTATCCTTTGAGCTTGCAAGTGGAATTTCCCCTTTTACATTAAGTTTGGTATGTCTCCAAGATTTAACATATTCTGCATTTTCGTTTTCGCAAATATCTATGGATTATGTTTCCTCTATGCAAACTGAGCAAAAACAAGACTCATTTCTTCTATCAAATGCAAACACATTTTGGTAACGCTTTGTTTTAACTGAATGTATTTTTCATGTCCCAGGTATTGTACTGACGTCATATGGGATTGATCTATTTACATCTTGGATTCTAACATACCAAAAAAACCTGCACAAGACAAGAACTTGTTAACTTGAAATCTCTCAAGAAAATGATTGAATATTGAATATAAATTTGAACATGTTCAAATAAAAATATCCTGTGTACATGTGTAACATTTATATATAGAAACACATGCGCACATCCCTTGACGGATTATATTCATGTGTTAGCTCCATTTTGCACCATTCAACAATTTTTTCAGCGGATTCAAATCGATCGGCATGAGGGTTCATCTAATATCTTTGAAGTGCTCGTTTTACACATGCCCCTGCACCATCGTTCTCTCCTTTTCCATGACCAGTCTAAAAAAATTCCAATAATGTGTAATGTTTGAGTTTTTATGAAGATGACATAACCAATAGAATGATCATGAAGATTTGAACTGACCCGCACACCCATCTGACCATATCCAATGTCGATCGAATCCAATTTCACGTTTTTTCAATGAATCATAAAATTTATCAAAACAATGTTGTACATAATGTGTGTTGTGTGCTCGATCATCACTTATATAAACATGATATTGTTTAATAATATGTTGATTATCATTGGTGTTTTCTATGTTATCAAGACTCTATTGAACATGTCTATATAGAACGTGGACAAATATCGTGCCTTGATCAGAATGATAATATTCACTCTGTATTTCTTTTTGTGCAACGAATGTGTAATTCTCTGCAAAATCAACTACAAACAAAATTGTCCTTGGTGGAAACACTTCACAGGATTGTTTGAATTGTAGGTCTTGCCATCGAGCTCTATGTGAATGCTTGGTGTATTTATAAATTTTTTCCTTAAACTTCTTCAAAAAATCTATCACACAGATTTTATCTACTTTCAAATAAATCCTTTTGGAAATAACATTTGAAGAATGTGGATTCGTGTTGTTGATATATTCATATCTTTTCCAATTGACTGTTATATTAGAAAATGATTGTTCATTCATATCAATATGATACTTTGAATGAAACAAACTTAGATTTCCACAACGATCACATTTCTTTCCACCAACACATTTGTTTTTGTAAAATAAATCATCACCTTCTCTTTCACATAGAATTTCAGATATAAAAGCACGAAATGTGGAAGGAGGAGGTGAACTTAGTCATAAAGTTTTACCAAAATCAAAAAACATTCCGTAATACAACTCAAATTCCACATCATAACGACAACAACAAGTGCCGCGAACAATGATGGGTCTAACAAACCATGATTTTTGTTGCAAAAATGTATTGATGGAAATTTTAACTTCTTTGTGCTCTTCTTTGAAATTATTGAACACTTATATTTGTGTCATTGGCAATATATGTTTTGGATGTTCTTCATATTTTTTTTGTGCTATTCTTCATCGCAACACATCCCGTGTATGTGGTGAAACACGAGATTCTTCCAACCAACAATTACGGGCCAATTCTTTAACATTTTCTGCAAGTCTATCTTTGTAGGGTTGTCTAGAAATCATTGTCCAACAAGCCAGTTCATCATTTGCATCTATTTGCAATCAGAAATTTCTATGTTTGTGCAATGTTTTTCTTGACGTTCACATCATTTTTTCCATGTGTCATGTCAAATGATCTTTTACATTGCTAGATGAAACAACTGTTGTTTATATCGCTCTACATACAACACTGACATCTTTTTTTCCAGATTTTCCAAAAGATTTTAATACACTAGTTATATTTTCAAAGACGTTCTCTTTCACCTTTGTATCTTTTGTCGACTTTTGAATACCCAATAATGATGTAGCTTATTTTAACTTTCTTGACTTTATTAGATAGAGTAAACGTTGAGCTTGTACTGTTACTGATTCATCTTTGAAAAAAATGTTATACATATTCTTAGTTCGATATCTATAACATTCCTCTCTGGCGCACTGAGAAAACTTATTCTTTGAGGACACTTGCTCACAAGTGATCTGGATTATTATGCTATTAAAACTTTTGATTTTGATTGAGGTGTTATGGGTTGATGACATGTTGTTTCACTACATTGACAGAGACAGGTGCTATTGACTCGGTTTTACTGAGTGTGCAGGATTCTGGACCTCGAGGATGCAGAGGCATAGATGGAACCCCTTGGACTCCGGATTGAGTCAGGGAGTGTACCATTGAGGTTTGATTGTTTTACTATGATATTATTGCATCTGATTAGATGATATGATATAGATATGTTCTGACATGATTTGTTGATGATGCAGGCTGACGATAGCTTGCCGACCAGACTGACATGTGGAGTAAAGGGGTCACGCATGACTACCCGAGATGTTGAGGGAGAGGTGTGGACAACAACCCTACCACAACCTACTAGCACTCCCGCCGTGGCTCGAACTATAGGTTAATGTTTACCTAGTTCGAGAGGACCCACGATGCCGTGAGGGTAGACTGCGATAGTCGCTCACGATGATTCTAAGGGGCGCGCAATAAGGTAGGGGCCTTATTCCTTAGAGGCCCTTAGTCTCCCACAAGTTCACTTGGTGGAGTATTGACTCCAGGGGTTTTTGATGTCTACCAAGTCATTCAAGAGGCGAGTGGCATCCTTGGAGCACGTAGTGCGTCCTGAAGGGCACGTCGCACAAGGGAAATAGATTACGGCGAGTGGCACCCTTGGAGCACCTAGTGCATCCTAAAGGGCATGTCGCGTTGTTTTGATAAATGAACGAGCCTATTCGGCCTTAGGATGAACACAATGATAAGAATTAAAAAAAAAACATTTTCCCTAATAAAATGTCGCCCATCATGAAAATTTAAGGTTTAAGTCTAAACTATGCTAGTGGTAAAATTTTATCTATCTATAAAAAAAAAATAATAATAAAAATAAAAACAACATAAATAATAATTATGATCTTCGTTAAATCTTGTAACACGAAGGGAGTAACGAATTTAATTGTTTCATAAAAAAAATAAAATCTGTTGGATTAAAATTTAAAAAGGGAATTAATCGTTTTATTATTTTTATGATAATTTAAAATATATTAATTTAATGAGAAAAGGGAAAAAGGGGGTTAATTTCCACACCTGCTTTTTTGAGTTCTAAATAAAAAGGGGAAAGAGGGAAAAATCTAAAATATTAGGAAACTAGGAAAAGAGGGAAACACAAAAAGAAAAAAAGGAAACAAAAGGGAAAAATCGGAAAGTCAAACTAAGTAAAGTATCTACCATTTAAGAGCTTTCTAATTTAAATTGAATTAACAAATTAATAGTGGGGAAAATCATTAAAACCTGTAAGATAATTTCGGGACACCTAGGAGTGATTCTAGGAGTAACTCTAGGTGGGTGAGGGAAATAAAGATAATTAATTAATTAAATTAATTAATTTATGAAGGAATGAAGGGGATGGGTGACACTTGTATGGGGAGGAATTTTTAGGAATTAAATTTTAAAAACTTAACTAAACGAGATTTTTGGAAAGTAAGGAACCACGAAACTCTATATAATGAAGGGAGGAGATGGAGGTTGGATCTTCTTCTGTTTGTGTAACGTTACGCTGCAGAAATATGTACTTGACTGATTTAACTTGTCGGAGTTGGGATACCCAGCTCGGTGAGGAGTGGTAGCTTGGCCTTGCGAGGCGAGCTGGGAGCTAGTCGAAATCTCTGGATAGTGAGTGTGTGGCCCCTTTGTGGCTCGGGGGGCTAAGGGGGAAGAATAGTACCCCTAACATTCGTTGGGAGGTACCGATGAAGTCTCGTCGGTCGGCATGCGGGAGTTGCAAGGAGCATGCGGGATGTCCACTCCGAACAGGCAACGATACACTTTCTTCGTTTTGTATGATAAATTGTGTTAGAACTTATGCTCGAATCTGCATTTTTACTTGGGTAAGTG
Organism: Picea engelmannii; assembly: GCA_009831015.1. Classification (NCBI taxonomy): domain Eukaryota; kingdom Viridiplantae; phylum Streptophyta; class Pinopsida; order Pinales; family Pinaceae; genus Picea; species Picea engelmannii. Next base: position 59,572 of record ML789992.1, on the reverse strand, counting down.
AATTGATTGTCTAGATAGTTTTCTGAAATTTTCTTAGCCTAGATCGATGATAGATTGACTCCCATGGCTTCATTTCCCCACACGTATAGACCACCTTGTTGTGTTGATTGTGACCTTCATGGTTGTTTAGCTTTCGTCCCTAGCTCGTCAGTCCTCGCCTGAGCAGTCGGCCATGAGCCTGATCTACGGTCGTTGCCTTAGTGTTAAAAGACCTATGGATCTCAACGCCCTGCTTTTCTGTGTGAGGATGATGAGCGAAGGACGAACCTGTTAGCTGACTACCTTTGATGTTTGTTCCTGGCTGATTGTTGGTTCCGCCATCTGGCAACGACCTCTGCATGTGGGTTATCTGGTGTCCTGGTTGGTTTTCTCTATGCCTTGACTGATAGAACCCCTGCAATCATTCCATGACCTTTCCCATTGGATCCTTGCATTCTCTTACTGCTATCTGCGCTGTATTGGGGTTATAGCAATGGAAGCACGAATTGATTTCCTGTCTGCAAATTTTTGGGTATTCTGGCAATGGAAAAACGCATAGTTTCATGACTATATTTTTTTTCTATTTTGTATTCTGGCAATGGAAAAGAGAAATGATTTCATGTCTGCAAATTTTAATAATTGGCATTCTGGCGATGGAAAAGATGAATTATTCTTGTTTGCAACTTTTATATTGGGTAATATAGCAATGGAAAAATAGAATGGTTTCATGACTGCATTTTTTCAATCCTATATTCTGGCAATGGAAAAGAGAAATGATTTCATGTCTACAAATTTCATAATTGGCATTCTGGCGATGGAAAAGAGGAATTATTCTTGTCTACAACTTTTATATTGGATATTCTGGCAATGGAAAATGAATGATTTCTCTTTCTGCATTTTGTTTTACCTTTGGGATGATTTTTCCCTTGATGAAGACTGATTTTTTCTTTACAAATTTTCTGCCATGTGATTCCTGTTAATGCCCACGATCTGCAATTAATTGATGCCACGTATTTGCCCTTCGAAATTTGACTAAGTTGTTGTTAATACACCCACAAAATTGCTCTGATAGACTAACTGAGTTGTTGTTTAATACGCCCAAGAAATTGCACTAATAGACTGACTGAGTTGTTGATTAATACGCCCACGAAATTGCTTAAAAACGTTGATTGAGTTGCTGTTGAAATTGCCCACGATTTTAGCAATTTAAATCATAAACTCACTTGTTGAAATTGACCACGATTTTTCCTTTAAATTGCTGATTGTGTTTGCTGGATTGGGCACGAAATTGCCTTGATGTTCACTGAGTGTGTTGTTGCATGACCACGAGTTGGTCCTTCTGCAGTTGGTACTATCCCTTTTATTCTCCTTCTCCTTGAGTGTATACCCAACGTTCTCACTGCCACACTTTAATTACCACAGCGCTCTCACTGGCCATGTAATTACCATGTTAATTGCAATGATAATTTCTATATTAATTGCCTTATCAATTGCCAGAACAATTGCTACAACAATGTTAATGGTCAACCGTTTCCCTTTTTGCTGCAATTGCTAGGCTAATCGAAATGTTAAATGATATATTATTTCCTTATTTAATTGCCAGGATAATTGCTACAACGATGTCTTTGGTCCAATTATTGACATGTTAATTGATACCATGAGTCAATGGTCAGTTGATTCCTTCTTATTGATTAAATGCCACAACAAGTTAAATGGTTAATAGTTATGTAAATTGCCTTGTTATTGCGCTATTAATCGTTATGTTAACCGTCATATAAATTGCCTTGCTACTGCTATATAATTGTTATGTTAACTAGCATGATAATCGCCTTGTTAGTGCTATATTACTAGTTATGAAAATAGTCATGCAAACTACCCTGTTATTGCTAAATTAATTGTTATGTTAATCATTATGTTAAATGCCTTGTTAACTGCAGTAAAAAATTGTTATGTAACATATATGTAATTACCTTGTTGATTTTCTACAACAATGTTATTAGCTGACAGTTTCCCCCTCAATGATAATAAACAACTAGTGTGGTTAGTTCGGTCATTATAGCTAGACTAATATTGAGGTTTAACTATTCTTACGTGCTAAAGGTAGCATTCCACTTTAAGAATGTTAATGTTGTTATTCAAGTTTATGGCTAGTTGGATGGGGATTCGGATTAATATAAAATTGTCCTTTTGGTTGTAATAAATATTAAAATTAGTATGGTGAGTAAAGACTAGATTGCAAATTTAGACTTGCTAATTTAGATATGTAATTGATGTTAGTTGGATTTATAGATATCGCCTAATTGGTAACTCAGACTCGCTAAATTTGAGTCGTAATTCATGTTAAGTTTGGTTGGTAACTAGTTGACTAATGGAATTTAGACTGGTTAATTGATCTATAATTAATGCCAATTTAAATCATAGATATTGACCTTTTAGCCTTGATTAGTGGTTGGGTTGTTGACGAAGTCGTTTTTAGCTTGCGCTTCCCGTTGAGGGTGTTGTTGTTTAATATTAATTAATGTTTGTATGTGGTTTTGTAAACGTTCAATGTGATTGGTTTTGCTCACTGTAAGGGTTCTAGTTACTTGTGTAATTAATTTTGGGTGTGTTGGTTTGTTAGGATGATTGTCCTTAGCTTAGTAGGGTTGGTATGCTTGTGTCGGGCGGGATGTAAGCACCTCCTTGTTCCTCAGAACAGTCGCCAGCCTTGAGACCTTAGATATTGGTCAAAATCGATGGGAACCTAGGCTTGAGCGTTGCTTATGTGTCCTGGAGGTCCTAACCATTGCAGGGTAGGACGGGTGGGTATTCATTCTTGTTCTTCGTCGGTTGAATGTTGTACATTGCTTCCAGGTGCTTGATGTGCTTTTATGTTAGGTCGTGATGTTGTTTTTACGTGAGTTGCATGCATCGTGTTCGTCGTCATGTTGCGATGTTGAGTATAATGTCATTAATACCTTCCTACACACACACCAAAAAAAATAAAAATTAAGGGTGCTTTTTTTGGTTGTACATCGTAGGAGTCGTACCGGATGGGGATGTCACATATGGTATTAGAGTGGGTTCAACCCACAATTTGGGATCGCTACGGCTTTCATTGATATGATTTGATTATAATGTTGCTAATTGAGTTGACTTGTATTCGTTCAGGTAATCATGGTTAGAGGACACCATGGAGGCAGACGATGGGGTGCTAGGGGAGGAGGCGCGGCACCTCCAGTAGCATCCACGCCTAAGGGATCTAACCCCCAGGGAGATGAGAAGGTTGTCGGACAGGAGCAGATAGCAGTTGGTGATCTAGTCGAAATGATGAGATCTTTTCAGCACATGTTTGAGGCACTGATCAACCATTTGGATAGAGATGAGGCTAGGGCCCCGACACCCACTGAGGTTCCACCGTGCACTCCAGTCAGTACTGGTAGATTTCACCATGAACTCGAGAAGGTCAAATTTACCGAGTTCTTTGGTCCCCTGGACAATGCTGCCACTGTGGCATGGTTGGAGAACATGGCAATGTGCTTCGCACTTCGCGATTATACCTCCAACATGAAGGTCCACATGGTGGTTTTTCAACTGAAGGGGAGTGCTCTTCTATGGTGGAAGACACTCCTACCGTAGCTGAACGTGGCCGTTGAAGACGTTTCATGGGAACTGTTCGAGGAACGGTTCCGAGAGAGGTACCTTTCAGAGGAATTCATTGAGCATCAGCTCAATGAGTTCAAAGCCTTACGACAGGGCGGTCGTACGGTGCTCGAGTATGAGGCCCATTTTATGGAGCTGCTCTGGTATGCTCCGCATCTTAACATTGAGAAAATTAAGGTCAACAAGTTCGTGTTCGCCCTTAACGGCAACATACATGCAAAGGTTAGGATTTTGATGCCTCAAACCTTGCATGATGTCGTCCAGAAGGCCTTCATAGCAGAGGAGGAGCTTATCAGCGAGGGTCAGCCCAGGACTCTAGCCAGACCAGCAGGGCAGGTGTCATCTGGTGCACAACAGCATCAGACACCAGTCATACATACACCAAGATATCATGTCTTCCAGAGGGGATCCACCTTCACTACACCTCGCCGACCGACGCCTCAGCAGTGGATACCTTATCGGGGACCACAACATCAACAACAGCGTCGATCGCAACAACAACAGTTTAGGCCTGTTCAGCAGAATAGACTAGGATTCCAGGTCGGTGAGCCGTCATCTTCTACTTCGGGTACCAGGACTACTAGGCCAAATAATGGGTGTTGGACATGTCGGGAGCCACACTACCAACGCGGCTAACCTGTGGAGAGGACTAGAGCATCCAGATCAGCTGGACCCACTACCATGGGAGATATGGGCAAGGCCCATCGGATTCATGCAGTGGTGAATAACTGCCAGGAAGAGCATCAGTCGACTGTGCTCGAGATGACAGGTACTGTCGCTAACTAGACCCTTATTATTTTGATAGATCCTGGTGCTACCGAGAGTTTCATTTCTGGTGCAGCGCTAAAAAGGATTAAGGTAAAGGCAGTCGAACAGGATGCGTTTAGCTTCGTAGAGATGGCCTCGGGAGCCAAACAAAAGGTTGGAGGAAAGGTTACGGGTTGTGTCCTTAACCTGGGAGTGTTTGTCACAAGGGACAACCTGTACGTCATGATCCTAGGATCTTATGATGTTGTGATTGGTATGGACTGGTTGGAATCGCATGAGGCAATACTCAGCTGTAAGACGAAATGATTGATCTTGGTCGATGATGAGGGACAAAGACGTGTGATTGTAGGATAGAACCAAGGAGTTTCCCTGAGGTTCATCTCTTCCTTACAGCTATGGAAGAGCATGTGCAAGGGGTGTAAGCTTTATGTGATCCTTGCGTTAAACGAGAAGGGAATAGAAAAAGGTTTAGAACACCTTTTGGTGGTGAGAGAGTTTGTGGACGTATTTCCGGAGGAGTTACCTGGGATGCCGATGGAGAGGGAATTGGAGTTTACCATAGACCTAAAATCGAGGACCGAACCGATAGCAAGAACGCCTTATCGGATGTCGAGCCCGGAGTTACAAGAGTTGAAAATGCAACTGAAGGAGTTGTTGGACCTGGGATTGATACGTCCGAGCATGTCACCGTGGGGTGCGCCTGTTATTTTCATACAAAAGAAGGATGGGTCGTGGAGGCTCTGCATTGACTACTGTCAATTGAACAAGGCCATGATCAAGAATCAGTATCCGTTGCCGAGGATTGATGATCTATTCGATCAAATGAAGGGCGTGATGGTGTTCTCAAAGATCAACTTGCGATCAGGATACCACCAGTTACGGATTAAGGAAGATGACATCCCTAAGGCAACCTTTAAGATGAGGTTTGGACATTACGAGTTTACTATTTTACCATTTGGACTGACAAACTCCCCAAGGGCATTTATGAGTTTGATGAATGTGGTGTTCTACGAGTACTTGGACAAGTTCGTCCAAGTATTGATTGATGATATTTTGATCTACTCTCGAATGATAGAGGAGCATGACGAGCACTTGCACTTGGTACTACAGTGTCTGCGAGAGCACAAACTATATGGGAAGTTGTCCAAATTCTCTTTTTATCAATCGAAGATTCACTACTTAGGGCATGTCATCTCCGGCAAAGGCATCACCATGGATCTAGCCAAGGTCGAGGCTATTATGGAATGGCCTACGCCGACGAATGTCCTGGAAGTGCGTAGCTTCATGGGTTTAGCAGGATACTATCGAAAGTTCGTCGAGGGATTTTTTAAGATAAAAAATCTGATCATGGAGTTGCAAAAGAAGAACAAGAAGTTTTTTTGGACCGAGAAATGCGTGGAAACATTTCAGAGGCTCAAAGAGTTGTTGACAACAACACTAATACTAAAGGTCCCTGACATGGACACAGACTTCTTGGTATGCACTGACACATCCAAGGAAGGCTTAGGCGGGGTCTTGATGCAAGACAGGTGAGTGATCACTTACATTTCGAGGAAACTAAGAAGGCACGAGGAGAACTACGCGATGCACGATTTGGAGTTGTTAGCCGTCGTATATGCCTTGAAGGTTTGGAGACACTACCTTGTTGGACGAAAATTTGAACTAAAGACTGACCACTGTGGACTACAACACATATTTATGCAAAGCGACCTGAACGCGCGACAATGACATTGGTCGGAATTGCTTAGCGAGTACGACTTTGAGATTACTTACATAAAAGGAACAGTGAACCGAGTGGCAGATGCATTGAGTTGGAGGCCACACATATTTTCGGTGCTGCCTCTTCAGACAAATCTGCATGAAAAGATTCTAACTTTACAGCGTGATGATGACTGGTACAAAGAGGTTGAGGGTTTTATCAGACAAAACACAATGATGGTACCATGATTTGAAGGATTTTCGTTTGATAGCAATGGATTATTGAGGTTTAAAAATTGGATCTACGTACCGCTGAACGACGAGTTGAGGATGTTGATCCTTAGCGAGGCTCATAGAGCATTTTACATGGATCACCCGAGAGTCACGAAGATGAGGGTAGACCTTAAACCCTTATTCTTCTAGAAGGGAATGAAGGCAGACATAGTCAACTATGTGGCCAGATGTCTAGAATGTTAGCTGGTAAAGGTGGAACACAGACACCCAACAGGATTACTACAACCACACACTATTCCAGAATCAAAATGGGATGTTATTTCAATGGATTTTATTGTTGGATTGCCACTGACGGCAAGGAGACATGACTCGATTTTCATAGTAGTAGACACTCTGACAAAGAGTGCTCACTTTATTCCTGTGCGTACGACGTATCAGGAACCTAACATAGCTAGAGTTTTCATCAATGAGATTGTGAGTTTGCATGGCGTGCCTAAGAGGATTATATCTGATCGATGATTAGTGTTTACTGGACGATTTTGGACGAGTTTCTAAGAGGCCTTGGGAACCCAACTTAACTTTAGTACTGCGTATCACCTAGAGACCGACGGGTAGACTGAACGAATGAACCAGACCCTAGAGGACATGTTGTGCATGTATGTGATGGACCAACAAAAGCATTGGGAAGAATTCTTGCCACTAGTGGAGTTCACTTACAACAACAGTTACCAAAGCACCATTAAGATGGTTCCTTTCGAGTTTCTTTACGGGAGACCGTGTCGGATGCCTTTGAATTGGGATCATCTTGAGGATAGGGTCCTAGTGGGACTAGAAGTGATCCAAGACATGGAAGAGAAAATGCAAATAATAAGACAAAGGATTAAAGAAGCGCAGGATCGATAGAAGATTTATGCCGATGCGCACCGCGTCGACCGTAGTTACGAGGTCGGTGATCGAGTCTTCTTATGGTTTAAACCGCATAAGAGTTCGATCAAGTTTGGGAAGGGAGATAAACTCTCTCCTAGGTTCATGGGACCTTTCGAGATTGTGGAGAGAAAGGGGTCTGTGGCCTATCGACTAGCCTTGCCGGATTCTTTGAGGCGTATGCACGATGTTTTTCATGTATCTATTTTGAGACATTATATTAGTGATCCTACACATATTATTGACATGAGTTCCTTGCAGGTATCAGATGAGGGGGCGCTCACAGTTGAGCTGATCCACATCTTGGATCATCGCGTTCGATAGCTACGGTGTCGAATGATAGAGCAGGTAAAGGTCCAGTGGGACAATTATAGTCCGCACTCGGTGACCTAGGAGGACGCATATGATATGCACCAGTAGTTTCCATTTTTTTTTGATAGAGAGACATATGATACCGTGATACACTTTATTTTGGCATATATATTGTGAAACTTTGGGACGAAGTTTAGACCAAGAGGGGGTGTATGTAACATCCCGCTCTAGCGCATTGAGAAAACTTATTCTTTGAGGACACTTGCTCTCAAGTGATCTGGATTATTATGCTATTAAAACTTTTGATTTTGATTGAGGCGTTATGGGTTGATGACATGTTGTTTCATTGCATTGACATAGACAGGTGCTATTGACTCGGTTTTACTGAGTGTGTAGGATTATGGACCTCGAGGATGCAGAGGCATAGATGGAACCCCTTGGACTTCGGATCAAGTCAGGGAGTGTACTGTTGGGGTTTGATTGTTTTACTATGATATTAGTGCATATGATTAGATGATATGATATCGATATGTTCTGACATGATTTGTTGATGATGCAGGCTGATGATAGCCTGCCGACCAGACTCACATGTGGAGTAAAGGGGTCATGCACGACTACCAGAGATGTTTAGGGAGAGGTGTTGACAACATCCCTGCCAAAGCCTACTAGCACTCTCACTGTGGCTCGAACTATAGGTTAATGTTTACCTATTTCGAGAGGACCCATGATGTCGTGAGGGAAGACTGCGACAGTCGCTCACGATGATTCTAAGGGGCACGCAATAAGGTGGGGGCCTTATTCCTTAGAGGCCCTTAGTCTCCCATAAGTTCACCTGGTGGAGTATTGACTCCAGGGGTTTTTTATGTCTACCAAGTCAGTCAAGAGGTGAGTGGCACCCTTGGAGCACGTAGTGCGTCCTGAAGGGCACGTCGCGCAAGCGAAACAGATTAGGGCGAGTGGCACCCTTTGAGCACCTAGTGCGTCCTAAAGGGCATGTCGCGTTGTTTTGATAAATGAACGAACCTAGTTGGCCTTAGGATGAACACTATGATAAGAATTAAAAAAAAAACATTTTCCCTAATAAAATGTCGCCCATCACGAAAATTTAAGGTTTAAGTCTAAACTATGCTAGTGGTAAAATTTTATCTATCTATAAAAAAAAAATAATAATAATAAAAATAAAAACAACATAAATAATAATTATGATCTTCATTAAATCTTGTAACACGAAGGGAGTAGCAAATTTAATTGTTTCATAAAAAAAAGAAATCTGTTGGATTAAAATTTAAAAAGGGAATTAATCGTTTTATTATTTTTATGATAATTTAAAATATATTAATTTAATGAGAAAAGGGAAAAAGAGGGTTAATTTCCACACCTGCCTTTTTGAGTTCTAACTAAAAAGGGGAAAGAGGGAAAAATCTAAAATATTAGGAAACTAGGAAAAGAGGGAAACACAAAAAGAAAAAAAGGAAACAAAAGGGAAAAAGCGGAAAGTCAAACTAAGTAAAGTATCTACCATTTAAGAGCTTTCTAATTTAAACTGAACTAGCAAATTAATAGTGGGGAAAATCATTAAAACTTGTAAGATAATTTGGGGACACCTAGGAGTGATTCTAGAAGTAACTCTAGGTGGGTGAGGGAAATAAAGATAATTAATTAATTAAAGAAATTAATTTATGGAGGAATGAAGGGGATGGGTGACACTTGTATGGGGAAGAATTTTTAGGAATTAAATTTTAAAAACTTAACTAAACGAGATTTTTGGAAAGTAAGGAACCACAAAACTCTATATAATGAAGGGAGGAGATGGAGGTTGGATCTTCTTCTGTTTGCATAACGTTACGTTGCAGAAATATCTACTTGATTGATTTAACTTGTGGGAGTTGGGATACCCATCTCGGTGAGGAGTGGTAGCTCAGCCTTGCGAGGCGAGATGGGAGCTAGTCGAAATCTCTGGATAGTGAGTGTGTGGCCCCTTTGTGGCTTGGGGGGCTAAGGAGGAAGAAGAGTACCCCTAGCATTGGTTGGGAGGTACCGATGAAGTCTCACCGGTCGGCACGCGGGAATTGAAAGGAGCACATGGGCTGTCCACTCCGAACAGGCAATGGTAAGCTTTCTTCGTTTTGTATGGTAAATTGTGTGAGAACTTATGCTCGAATCTGCATTTTTACTTGGGTAAGTGAACTAATTGTCTAGATGGTTTTCTGAAATTTTCTTAGCCTAGCTCGATGATAGATTGACTCCCATGGCTTCATTTCCCCACACGTCTAGACCACCTTGCTGTGTTGATTGTGACCTTCGTGGTTGTTTAGCTTTCGTCCCTAACTCACCAGTCCTCACCTGAGAAGTCAGCCAGGAGCCTGATCTATGGTCGTCGCCTTAGCATTAAAAGACCTATGGATCTCAACGCCCTGCTTTTTTGTGTGAGGATGATGAGCGAAGGATGAAATTGTTAGCCAACTACCCTTGATGTTTGTCCCTAGCTGATTGTTGGTTCCTCCATCTGGCAACGACCTTTGCGTGTGGGTTATCTGGTGTCCTGGTTGGTTTTCTCTATGCCTTGACTGATAGAAACCCTGCAATCATTCCATGACCTTTCCCATTGGATCCTTGCATTCTCTTACTGTTGTCTGCGCCGTATTGGGGTTATATCAATGGAAGCACGAATTGATTTCCTATTTACAAATTTTTGGGTATTCTGGCAATGGAAAAACACAATGGTTTCATGACTGTATTTTTTTTTCTATTTTGTATTCTGGCAATGGAAAAGAGAAATGATTTCATGTCTGCAAATTTTAATAATTGGCATTCTGGCGATGGAAAAGAGGAATTATTCTTGTTTGCAAATTTTATATTAGGTATTCTGGCAATGGAAAAACGCAATGGTTTCATGACTGCATGTTTTCTATTTTGTATTCTGGCAATGGAAAAGATAAATGATTTCATGTCTGCAAATTTTATAATTGGCATTCTGGCGATGGAAAAGAGGAATTATTCTTGTCTGCAACTTTTATATTGGATATTTTGGCAATGGAAAATGAATGATTTCTCTGTCTGCATTTCGTTCTCCTTTGGGGAGATTTTTCCCTTGATGAAGACAGAGTTTTTCTTTAAAAAATTGCTTCCATTTGATTCCTGTTAATGCCCACGATTTGCAATTAATTGATGCCATGTTTTTGCCCTTTGAAATTTGACTGGGTTGTTGTTAATGTGCCCATGAAATTGCTCTGATAGACTGATTGAGTTGTTGTTTAATATGCCCATGAAATTGCACTAATAGACTGACTGAGTTGTTGATTAATACACCCACAAAATTGCTTAAAAACGTTGACTGAGTTGCTGTTGAAATTGCTCACAATTTTAGCAATTTAAATCATAAACTCACTTGCCGAAATTGACCACGAGTTTGCCTTTAAATTGCTGACTGTGTTTGTTGGATTGGGCATGAAGTTGCCTTGATGTTCACTGAGTGTGTTGTTGCATGACCACGAGTTGGTCCTTCTGCAGTTGGTACTGTCCCTTTTATTCTCCTTCTCCTTGAGTGTATACCCAACGTTCTCACTGCCACACTTTAATTGCCACAATGATGTTATTGGCCATGTAATTACCATATTTATTGCAATGATAACTGCTATATTAATTGCCTTATCAATTGCCAGAACAGTTGCTACAACAATGTTAATGGTTAGTCGTTTCCCTTTTTGCTGCAATTGCCAGGTTAATTGAAATGTTAAATGCTATATTATTGCCTTATTTAATTGCCAGGATAATTTCCAGTGATGTCTTTGGTCCAATAATTGCTACCATGAGTCAATGGTCAGTCGATTCCTTCTTATTGATGAAATGCCGCAGCAAGTTAAATGGTTAATAGTTATGTAAATTGCCTTGTTATTGCGCTATTAATTGTTATGTTAACCGTCATATAAATTGCCTTGCTACTGTTATATAATTGTTATGTTAACTAACATGATAATCGCCTTGTTAGTGCTATATTACGGGTTATGAAAATAGTCATGCAAACTACCTTGTTATTGCTAAATTAATTGTTATGTTAATCGTTATGTTAAATGCCTTGTTAACTGCGATAATAAATTTTTATGTAACAGATATGTAATTACCTTGTTGATTTGCTACAACAATGTTATTAGCTGGCAGTTTCCCCCTCAATGATAATAAACAACTAGTGTGGCTAGTTCGGTCATTATAGCTAGACTAATGTTGAGGTTTAACTGTTCTTACGTGCTAAAGGTAGCATTCCACTTTAAGAATGTTAATGTTGTTATTCAAGTTTATGGCTAGTTGGATGGGGATTCAGATTAATATAGAATTGTCCTTTTTGGTTGTAATAAATATTAAAATTATTATGGTGAGTAAAGACTAGATTGCAAATTTAGACTTGCTAATTTAGATATGTAATTGATGTTAGTTGGATTTATAGATATCGCCTAATTGGTAACTTAGACTCACTAAATTTGAGTCATAATTCATGTTAAGTTTGGTTGGTAACTTGTTGACTAATGGAATTTAGACTGGTTAATTGATATTTAATTAACGCCAATTTAAATCATAGATATTGACCTTTTAGCCTTGATTAATGGTTGGGTTGTTGACGAAGACATTTTTAGCTTACGCTTCCTGTTGAGGGTGTTGTTATTTAATATTAATTAATATTTGTACGTGGTTTTGTAAACGTTCAATGTGATTGGTTTTTCTCACTGTAAGGGTTCTAGTTACTTGTGTAATTAATTTTGGGTGCGTTGGGTTGTTAGGATGATTGTCCTTAGCTTAGTAGGCTTGGTCTGCTTGTGTCGGGCGGGATGTAGACACCTCCTTTTCCCTTAGAACAGTCACTAGCCTTGAGACCTTAGATGGTCAAAATCGATGGGAACCTGGGCTTGAGCGTTGCTTATGTGTCCTGGAGGTCCTAACCATTGCAGGGTAGGACAGGTGGGTAGTCATTCTTGTTCTTTGTCGGTTGAATGTCGTACATTGCTTCCAGGTGCTTGATGTACTTTTATGTTAGGTCGTGATGTTGTTGTTACGTGAGTTACATGCATTGTGTTCGTCGTCGTGTTGCGATGTTGAGTATAATGTCATTAATACCTTCCTACACACACAAAAAAAAAAAAAAATTAAGGGTGCTTTTACCGGTTGTACATTGTAGGAGTCGTACCGGATGGGGATGTCACATTCTTATATAATGCTTAGCTTTCTTCTTCCTAGATTTGTCAGTATCAACATGTTCTAATATTTCATCATCAATGTTGATAGATTCTCCTTCATATTTCAATTTAAAGTTTATATTAAAAAACAAAACCCGAACATAAATTCACTAAACTATATATACAAGTGTTCATCTTGTATTATCTAAATTTATGTACATACCTATAGGTGATTCGTCTTCTCCTTCAATTTCAGTTTCAATGTCTTCTGCTTCAATTTTGGTTTCAACGTCTTCTTCAACATTATGAGACAAATCTATTTATGTTTTTTTTAAAACATCAAATTGTAATTACAATCAATTATATTAAACAATATTTTAAATTTGAATTGTATACTTTTAATATAGACAATATGTGCATGAATACATGGTTGGACTTTTCCTTGTGGAAAATCTCTATTTACATTATCATCGTTTCTTTCTTCAATATTTGTGCGTTCTCTTTTCTTTCTCCAATAATGCTCTTTCCTTTGTTCATTATGGAAAGTATCATCTCGAGTGCAATCAAATTTTCTCTTGCGCAAACTTTTGTTTCCCAGGACTATTATAGTTATCTGTAAAATATATGTTCAACAAAGACTTCACCTTGAAAAAATGCTCAAAATTTATCTTTCAACATATAAATTGTTATTCCAATAAAAACTTGAACAAACATCAATTACCTTATTCAACAAAAACCAAAAAGATGATTCGAAACTTTGTTTAGTTTCTCTAGAAAACCATCAAACAAGCGATGAATTGTTTTAAATGTGTTTGGTCGAAAGCGTATTTATATGATTTGGCACGAAAGGAAATGATATGACATGTCTTTTCATTTTTTCCGACCAATGGAATTCGCTCAACCTTCTTTCAGCTGAAAACCTTGTAAATCATTTAGTTTTGACGGTTTCCGTTAGAATTTATTCTTTCGGCCGAAAGATTCTTTCGGCCGAAAACTAGAAATTGGGAATGTAAACAGAAACCAGGGAATTGCCCCAAGCTTACCTGAACTTTGGAGGTTGCACACTCCTGCAAATACTCAAAATTTGGTTTCGAAAATGACACTAGCATTTGCAAAATTGAATCTACTTTCAATTCCTATAATTTGTTTTCATTTTCATTATTTTTATTTAATTTTATTTAATTTTTTTTAAAAATCACTGCATAATATTTTTATAAGCCATTATGATTCAGTGAAATGAAATATCTGTATCTCTAAAAATACACAGTGAAAAACTTAGAAAAAAATATATTCATAATCCTTAAACTGTTATTTTCAAAAGAGTATTTTTAGATTTTACTTTAAGTAAAAAATAATATATATACAAGATGGAGGAAAACATGTGTCTAAAATCTGTAACGTTTTTAGCTTGGTCAACTTCAAAAAATTCTATAAATTATAATATTCATCCGTTAGATTCAAAATTATAGTCATAATAAAACAGAGTCTATGTAGATTGTTGCAGTATATTTCGTTTGTTAAAAACATAAGTTTAATAATAGATACATTGTTGGAGGAAAACATAACTCATTATCATTCATTTCATGTTTAAGGAACATACTATTAAACAATTGTCAAATTGACATCTCAAATCTTAATAAAAAAAAATTGAAAAATAATCATTGGAAAGCTAACAAAATTCTTCACAAGTTTTGTTTTTACTATAAAGTGAAATTCTAAATACAAAAAATACTTTTGTATGTCGGAAGTTGAAGAACTTGTGAAAATACAGTTTATTTTCTCATAAAACAAGAAAAAGTGTTACCCATCTTCATGATTTTACCCTGGTTAGAGGAAGTTGCAACTAATACACCTTATTATAAGGGTAAGTTATGAGAGGACTAGGTCAAATATTCAAGTCATATCTCATGGCTCCACCTTAAGTAAACTCAATGTCAACTTATGGAGAAAAATCCTCAACCATTTCCTAAATTACCTCATGATGGTTAAAGCCTCCCAACTCCTATATAATGAATGAATTCCAAGGTGAAAGGGGCATATAATTGAAGAGCATCATACTAATGATAGTGTGAAAATCGAGGGACCATATAGGAGATCTTGGAGGAGGAACTGTTGCAACATCACAATAATGATTGTGAGTGCTTCATCATTGTTTTCATTTAATAAATAAACTTGGCCTATTCCCTTCATATGTTGTGTAATTGATCCGATATATGTCTATTGTTGTAAATTCATCATATATAGGTCTATTGTCATCTAAAAATATAGAGTAGAAGAAATAAGATTCCTCTTTGTTCGTTGCAAGTCCTATCTTGTGCCCAGGAGCTTGGTCAATAAGGTCAAATGATGGAGCAATGAGGACAACCATCGTAAAAAGGTATTTCTTCCATCTCTTTCCTTTTACTATGATTGTTGAAGTATGTCTAAAGGGAATTTAGTGTCCTTTTGTTTTCTTCTGTCTTTGGATTAAAGAAGGGGTCTTGATCCAAAGGGGGGTTTCACCTATCCGCAGGGGGAATTCACCACACCACACTTGCAAATAAAACCTCCAATAGTCCCTAGAACAAACATCCACACATAAAGAAATTGTATTAATATAATGACACAACTTAGACAAAGAAAGAAAAATAATATTCCAATACTTGGAGTTAGCTTTCTCACAGGTTCTTTCATTCAAGAAATTACCAAGTACAAATTGGAGAGTGAAAAGTCTTATATAGGTTTTATCTCAACTCTTTGTTAGGATATTTAGACACTTAGGAGTTAGTTAAGATCTTCTTGGTCTAATGTGTCATTAGGTGAAAGTGTGTTTCTTAGTGTGTTTCTTTAGTATGCATTTGTAGTTAGTATATCCGATGATCACGATATGTTCCCGACATAGAGTGATTTGTCGGTTCATATTCTCCTCGATCTCAATGACCATTGATATATGGATTAACACCTGATTGGTCCATGATATCTATTTAAAGAGCACGAAGGGTCATTTTCCGATGATCGATTGTGAGAAAATCTCTTGTAAAATCTCTCTGTAATTTTTTTCTTTTGCATTAATAAACTATTCCAAGTGGTCTTGTTGGCTAGGGTCATGGATGTTTCCCTGTAGGGGTTTTGCCACATCAAAACATTGGTGTGTTGATCTTTGATATGGTTGTGTGAGTGATTACTGAAGGTGGTCGTCCTATGTTGGAATACTTGTGTTGTTGAACATGGTATCAGATCCTGTTTGAAGACTCATTCCTGTTGTAGATCAAGATTGTGAAGCTGAGTTTCCTCATCTCTAGTTTTTGTCATTTATGTACATTTCTAGGCTAAGAGAACTATTCCATTGTATCTGGAGTGCTTGTTTTAGTCAGGAACACTTTTCGTTTCACTTGAAAAGGTTTATGTTTTCCCAAGATACGGCCATTTCAGTCAGATCCGGAGCTATAAAGCCTGAATACACATTTTAAAATTTTTTGCAAGGTATTATTTTAGTCTTATTTCAGTTTTATATTATATGTTTCCTAGTTGCTACTCTTTTAGATTTGTGTATGCTCTTTGACCCATGCCCTGTGCGATCTCGGCAAATCAGAAACAAATAGGAAAATGTGCATCTCCAAGTAAGCCCGAGATCTAACCCTTGTTGTCATCGAGAAGAGAATTTGTTTTCTTGTGTGAAAATAGGTTTTTTGAGCACGCTCTCCAAGGCCATCAACAACAACAACAATCGTCTTGCTAAAAAATACAATATGTTTTGCTAGACCATTTGGTTAAAATTTGCTTTATTAAGTAAGAGGTATTGAGTTCAAGTGTCTCTTTTTGTTACTTTTTTTGAACAAGTTCATGCTCAAATTGTAAAGTGTATTTCATTTCAAGCATAAAAGTGAATCACTATAAGTAGCTTTAATATTTTATTTTAGAGTTATTTATTTTGCATGCAACTTTTATTTTATAAAATAACTTTATTGTAAAAGTGATCCCCACTTCTTTTTATAAAAGTGGGTCACTTCATAAAGAAACTTACACCACCATGTAGTCATTTGGTTACCATTTATGTCTTTTTTTAAAAGGGCATAACTTTCACATCCAAAGTCCGTTTTTTGTGTCATTTTTTTTTTAAACTGCAATAATTTTTCGAGATCTTTCCATCAAGATCATCAGTTTCATTTTTAAATCTACATTATCTACATATTTAATATGGATTCTTCCAGTAATCTTTTGCTTACTAGCACTAACTACTTCCAATGGAAATATCATATGGAGGATTTATTAAGAAGTAAAGGCTTGTATCATATTACCTTGGGAAAAAACAATAACCCACTGATTCTAATAAGAAAGTAAAATTGGCTACTAGGAGTGACAAAACACGTGGACTAATTGGAATGACCATCTCTCTTGATTTAAGGTTCCACCTTAAAGAAATTCATGACCCCGATGAAGCTTGGGAAAAGATTGAAACTGTGTTTGGTAAACTCAATGTTATTCAAGAACAACAATTGGAAAATAAAGTACTAACTTTAAATCCAAGTGAGTTTTCTTGCATTGGAAACTATCTATCTAAGTTTAAAACACTCAGAATTTTATGTGAAGAATGTGAGATAAATATGGAGGAAGAGTGTTGCATCTATCACATTCTCTCTAAGCTAGGTAGTGCATATTTTGTGTTTGTATCTACCTCTTACGCCATGAGAGAGGCTCTAGGGACAAATTATAAAAAACCTACTCTTGAGTCCTTTTGTGTTGCTTTGATTAGAGAGGAAGATAAGATTGTACAATTTGGAGTGATTCACATTGCAGGTATCTCCAACAAATACTTAGTTGCCCAACAAAAAGATAAACCCAAGTATCCCAAGAAGCAACATCCCCGCTACAACAAAAAGCAACATAAGGGCCCCAAACCCGCTTATACAACTTCAGCTCCTAATGGTGACAAAGGAGAAAAATATGAAAATAAGAAGACTCACAGAAATTGCAACTTTTGTGATAAATATGGTCATGATGAGTCCAAATGTTTCAAGAAGATGGAAACTTTAGAAGCAGCGATGAAGAAGCACAACATCGGTATTGATTGTACTTCTTCTTCTTATTCTCATGGACATGCACTTTCTGATTCTGGTTTCTCCTTCAATACAACTTCTAATTCTTCTTTTAATGAGTGGCTTATTGATTCTAGAGCATCTTATCATATGGCTAAGGATAAAGACATATTTTGTGCTCTAAATGAATGTAACACCAAGAAAATATTTGTTGGTGATAATAGATCTCTTAGTGTTGTAGGATATGGAACAATTCAAGTAGATAATGGTCATTTCAATGATGTATTATGTGTTGCAAGTCTTTCTTGTAACCTTCTATCAGTATATCAAATCACTCATTCAGGGGAAGGTAAAACCGTAGATTTTTCACCTCACCAAGTTGTAATCAAGGATCTAAAATATCCTAAGCATGTTGTTGCAACTGGAATTGTTGATGATATTGCGAGGTTGTACAATTTTGAAAACTTTGGGTCATCATCTTTTTCATCAATTTTTGTTGCTCATAGCGATGACTTGAGCAAACTTTGGCATGAACGGTTTGGTCATATAAACTATCGCTCATTGCAACAACTATGTAATCAACAGATGGTGATTGGTCTTCCTCCTGTTTCATGTAGAGATGGTTTTTGTGCCGGTTGTGTTCTTGGAAAGCATCATCGGGACAGTTTTGACAAACATGCCTCTTGGCACGCCTCAGGCCCTTTGCAGCTTGTTCACAGTGATTTGCGTAGTCCACTTTCTTATCCTTATTTTTCTGGGTGCAATTATTTCTTAACTTTCATTAATGACTTTTCCAGACATACTTGGGTTTACTTCTTAAAACTTAAGAGCAAAGTTTTTGGCCTACAAGGCCCTTATAGAAAAGCAATTTGGACATCAAATTCAAAAGTTAAGAACAGATAATGGATGTGAATATGTGAACAATAATTTTACAAGTTACTGCACTACAAAGGGCATCCAAATGCAACACACTGTTCCATATACACCACAATAAAATGATGTTGTTGAGATAAAGAACCGCACATTAAAAGATATGGATAATTGTATGATCCAATATAAGGGATTAAGTCTAAAGTATTAGGAGGAAGCAATCAACTGTGAAAATTACATAGTAAATCACACTCCCACAAAGGCTCTTAAAAATATAACACCGAAAGAAGCTTGGAATAAAATTGAACCAGATGTAAGTCACTTCTCTGCATTTGGCAGTATAGCATGGGCTCACATTCCTAATGAGAAAAGGAAATCATTGCAACCTAAAAGTGAGAAGTGTATATTTGTTGGTTATTCTGAAGATGTCAAAGGTTATAGACTTCTTCAACCACATTTTAATGAAATTATTATTAGAAGATATGTTAAATTTGATGAAAATCTCTTGGCCTGCGAGCCTAATTAGGAAATTGTGCCTTCTTTGTCCTACGCACCATCTTCGTCGTTTGTGCCTTATTCTATTCCTATTCTGGTTTCTTCTTCAGATGATGACAGTGATGATCGAAATCCACCTCCTCCTACTCACCTTCCTCTAGATGAGTCCTTTGAACCTGAACCAACACCATTTCCACCGCTTCCTAGATGGGTCCGTTCAACACGAGAAGCAGTTGGTGGTATTTTCGATGATCCTTTAGATCAATGTCAAAAAGGCTCAAAGTTCCAGTGAGCCTCTTCTCTTTTGACTCAAGTTTCAAAGACTCATAATCCAAAGACATTTGCAGAATCTTCAATTCATCCAGATTGGGATACAACAATGAATGAAGAGTATTGTTCTTTAATGGAAAATGATACTTGGGATCTTGTACCCCTTCCAAAAGGAAGAAAAATTGTCATATGTAAATGGGTCTATAGAAATACGTATGCATCATATGGAAGTGTTGAAAGACACAAGGCTCAGTTAGTTTCCAAAGGATTTTCCCAAGTTAAAGGAATTGACTATAATAAAACCTTTTCACATGTAGCCAAAATGAATTCCATCTCCTTTCTTCTTTCCCTTGTTGCCTCAAATAAATGGGAGTTCCATCAGATGGATGTTAAATCAGCCTTCTTGCATGGAGATTTGCAAGAAGAAATCTACATGGAACAACCTCCTGGCTATGTCCAAAATGACTCTAGCCTTGTTTGTCGCCTTACGAAATATCTTTATGGTCTTAAGCAAGCTCCCCGAGCTTGGTATGCCAAAATCAAAAAATTTCTTATTGACATAAGATTCTCTAGATGCCATTCTGATCCTAATGTCTATACCAAGAAAGTAGGAATCCATCTCATAATACTTATCCTTTATGTTGATGACCTTATCATTACTGGTAGTGACTCAAAACTTTTAAACCATGTGAAAACCAGCCTTAAGAAGAAATTTGAAATGACAGACTTAGGTTTTTTGCACTATTTCCTTGGCCTCCAAGTTTTGCAAACTAATGAAGGAATTTTTCTTTCCTAGTCTAAGTATGCTTGTGACCTTCTTCGTCGCTTTCACATGGATGATTGTAAACCAGCCCCTTCTCCCTTCCAGTCTGGAGTCAATCTTACTACTACCTATACTTCTCACGAAGTTGATGCCACCTTGTACCGTCAGTTAGTTGGTAGCCTCTTATACTTGACTCATACCTGTCCTGATCTTTCCTTTGTTGTTGGTCTTGTTTCCCGATATATGCAAACATCCATGAGAGCCATTGGAAAGTAGCTCAAAGGATACTTCACTATGTTCGTGGTACAGTTTAGTTCAGGATACATTACAGTTCACGGGGGACTCATTTATTGGTTGTTTTCACTGATTCAGTTTGGGCCAGCGACCGTGATGATCATAATTCTACTATAGGTTATGTTTTCAGCCTTGGTTCAAGATCTATCACTTGGGCCTGTAAGAAACACCAGGCTATTGCACCTTCTTCACTAGAAGCAAAGTACCGAACAATAGTAAATGCAAGTCAGGAAGCCTTTTGTATTCGATAGATCCTTTCAGATTTTGGATTCCAGCAGTAGCATTCGACCAGCCTTTGGTGTGACAATCAGAGTGACATCAAGCTCTCCAAATACCCAATTCAACATCAGCGCAACAAGCACATCGAGATACACATGCACTTCATCAGAAAGCTCATCCATGATCAAGTTATTGAAGTGATCTTTTTCCCTACAGAAGATCAAGTTGCAGACAATTTCACAAAGTCTCTTACAGAAATGAAGTTTTCCAAACTTCGATCTATGTTAGGAGTTCAGGAAGTTGTCATTAAGGGGGGATAGGCTCTAATGCCTCCTTCTTTCTCCTATTGTGTCACTATTGTAAATCCTTCAATCCTATCCCAAGTTGTTCTTAAGGGGGGAT
>ML789992.1:10791-30209 GCA_009831015.1 Picea engelmannii | reverse complement strand
GTCTTGATTTGATTGTCAAGTCATCACCGGAGCCTCGTCGACATAAGAAGAAAAAAATCAAATCTCACGGGAATGCTATATCGTTGGTTATGGGGAAAGATATAGAGTTAGATCAGATTGGTAATTTGGTCGGGAAGACGATTTTAGGAAGGTTTGTCGGTCGTCGTGTGGGTATGGCACATATGCTCAACTGGATGCATGAGAACTGGGCTGAGTTTTTGGGGTATACTCCTGTTGGGAACAACCTATCTCAAGAATCGCTATGGTTTATATTTCACAACGAAGAGGAAGTAAAGAAAATATTGGCACATCGTTGGTTTTTGGATGGTAGTGTATTGTTCCTTAAACCCTGGCACCCTCTATTCGATGCTAGTTTTGAGCAAGACTCAAGTGTGTCGATTTGGGTCAAGTTACCTACCTTTCCCTGGGAGCTGTGGAATGAGTCCATATTTAAGGTCATTGGTAATGCCATTTGTTCTTTCATTACTGGGGATCTGTCTTATTTGGATAGCTCATTGAGGACTGTTGCACCAGTATCAGTGGACATTGATGCTAGAAAAGGGATTTTTTATTCCATTTCCATAGTCTGTGGTGAGCAGACTTATGCACAAACTTTGGAATACATGAATGTGCCTTTCAGATGTGTAAAATGTCATGAAGTGGGTCACGTGTTGAATTATTTTTGAAAGCCAGGTTTTAAATGTCAGCGTAGAGCTACGACTCTTGGTGATCAAAATCCAAAGGTTGTGGATTGTACAAGGCTTGGTTCAGTCTCAGTGGCGGTTACTTCCATGGACCGGGTCAATCCAGGGCCTGTGAAAGAGAAGCCTGAGCCAAAAAATATAAAATCTCTCCACATTTCGGGGGCTTGTTTCGAATATTTAGTGAGTATTGGGGTTCAAGATGGTAATACGATTCAATTTGGTGATATTTCCACGTCAGTTAATGACATAGATTTGGGAGACTATGAAGGTCTGGGCAATCATCCTGTCACTATTGAAGATATGGAGCTATCTGTGTCTCATTGGGCCCGTCTCGGTTCATTGTGGGAGTCTATTGCTCGACTAACCGAGCTTGCGCGTAAGGTTTCCTATCCTTTTCTCGATCACGAAACTAAAAATTTTGGTGGGTTTGCGACAAGGCTCTTCCTTTGTTTTTTGACTAGTGTGCCCTCACTGGCCAGGTTTTGGGGAGGGATTTGTTGGTTTTGGTCTTGTGAATGATGAACTTGGGAAAAAAAATCATGTTCCTAGGTCTTTGTCTTCTTGATCGAGCCATGATAAGCTTTCCTCCTCCCATTCTTCTTCCTCTGGTTGGGAGTCATATATTCTTAGGCCAAGGCCCTCTCCTCGAAGTTATGGGGGTTTAGGATTTGACCTCCCTAAGGATTGGGGCCTTACCAAGGCAGGTCAATAATACACTACCTATATAGCACAAGAGAAATCCTTGAGAGATCTCGCAGGGTCGTCAACGTGTTATTTCTAGGGTTTTTAGAGCTTTGAAAACCCCCAGACAGGTTCCCCGTGAAAGATATGTATGTTAATGTCTGTGGTGTGCGGGGGATTTCCAAAAGATCGGCCCTTAAACGACTGGTGGAGTTGGAGAGGCCATACCTTGTACTACTACAGGAGACCTTGGGAGCTTGTGATCCTTTGATTTGTGAGTTGAATACAATATTGAGAGGTTGGAAATTTGTCCGGTTAGACTCTTTTGGCAGTTCAGGAGGTTTAATCTCTAGTTTTTTTCAATTCTTTGATGTTAAACAATCCTTATGTAGTGTCTTGTCTTCTAATGGAGGTGTATAGTTGAGAATTGGATTTGAACCTTTCCATTTTGAACATTTACATGCCATATGTGGGTAAAGAAGTGTTTTTGAGGTGTCTCTTCTCAATGTCATGTATGAAATAGGAGAATTTATTGATAGGGAGTAATATGAACTTCTCCATTTGCAAAGGTGAAATCTGGGGATCCACTACTCGTGAAGATCCTTTTTCGAGCTTCTTTGTTGACAATTTTGACAGAATGGGATGGGTCAACTTGGAGCCCATTGAGCCTGCTCCCACTTGGTCCAATAATCATTCGGGTTCGAATTATGTTGTTAAGCGCTTGGACCGATTTCTTTCCCACCAGTCTCTAATCTAGATGGTAGATCAATGTCAGTCATAGATGAAAGATTTGATTTTCAGATCGTTTTCCCATATTTCTAGAATTTGGAAGGGGGGTTGAGGTTGGGTGGTCCTTTCAAATATAATTCACATTGGAGCAAAGAGGATTTTTTCCTAGCCTAGTGGTGGAGGAGGATGAAAATGAGGATTTTCTTTTACAAGTTTCATCTGAAGAACTATTAACAATAATTAAATCCTTTAACAAAGCCAAAATCCGAGGTCCAAATGGTTGGATTGTTGAATTCTTTGGGGACTTCTTTAATATCATTAGGGGTTAATTATTCAAGGTGGTGGAGCATGTTAGGTATTCTTTGGGGACTTCTTTAAGATCATTAGGGGTGACTTACTAAGGGTGGTGGAGCAGGTTAGGTAGTCGGGGTGGATGTATGGAAGCTTTAATTCTTGATTCCAAAGATCGATGTGCCTAGGACTTCTAATGATTTTCAACTGATTTCCCTTTGTAACTATTTATATAATATTATAGCAAAGGTCATCGATATTCAAATAAAGCCATTTTTACTAGAGTAATATCTAAAATTCTCCATCCTTCACCTTAGTAATAAATGCAACTTCACCTATCTTATCTATGCAATTAATATGCCTATCCATCTCTTTGTTTTAGTCAAACAAGCAATGAGGGAGAAGTTACATCATTCAACACTCCCCCTTAATTTCGACCATTACAAAAATCAGCACAAACAATGCCTAAGTGTTGTCTCTGAAATTCAAAATTATTTCTTCCCAATGGTTTGGTGAAGATATCTGCTAATTGTTCTTTCGAACCAAAAAAATGTAGCATGATTCTACCATCGTTGAAAAGGTCATAGAGGAAATGATAGCGAGTGTCAATGTGTTTACTCTTACGGTGAAACACATGATTCTTAGATAATGCAACTGCTAAACTATTATCTCAAAATATAGGAGTTGGATCCTTATCTTCATGTGCAAGATCGCTAAGGATCCTTCTCAACCACACTGCATGATAAGCTATTGACGTTCCTTTGACACAAACTTCTTCTGCTGAAGAAATTGTGACGATGGGTTATTTCTCTGAAGCCCATGAAATCAAACCTCAATATAAATGTGACCCTGAAGTACTCTTCATATCATCAATGCTACCTACAAAATCACTATCTGTATATCCAATAAGTGAATCATCTTCTGAATTGGAATACCAAATTTCGTAATCTATTATACCTGCAATATACCTCAGAATTCTTTTTCCAACTTTCCAATGAGAGATTTTAGGATATTCCATAAATCTCGAAATTAAGCTCACTTCATACATAATATATGGCCTTGTAGTTGTAAGGTACATGAGGTTGCCTACAAGCCTCTTATACAGAGTATAATCAATTTATGTTCCTTCATCTTGCTTACTTAGCTTTGTACCTGTTAAAATTGGTGTATCTGTTGGCTTGCATTTGTTCATTTTGAACTTTTTCAAAATATCTGTGGCATATTTTCGTTGACAAATAAAAATTATTTTTTCAGATTGTTCAACCTCAATTCCCAGAAAATATTTCATAAGACCGAGATCAGTCATCACAAATTCACTTTGCATGACTTGTTTGAATTCATTCAAAAACAAATTTCTTGTATAAATCATGTCATCAACATAGAGACAAACTATCAAAATATTACCTTTCTGATTTCTTTTCGTGTAAAGTGTGGGTTCATTATTGCTCATGTTGAACCCATTGTTGAGAAAATAGGAATCAATGTGACTGTAATAAGATCTTAGAGCTTGATTCAAACCATACAGTGCTTTCTTCAATCTATACACCTTGTACTATTTACCTTTAATCTAAAATCTCGGTGGTTGTTCCACATAAACTTCTCCCTATAAAATGCCATTTAGAAAGGTTGATTTAACGTCCATTTGATAGACTCGACATTTATTTTGAGCTGCAACTACCAAAACTTCTCTGACAGTATCTAAGCATGCTATTGGAGAAAATGTTTCTCCATAGTCAATACTGGGTTGTTGAGTAAACCATTTTGCTACACGTCTTGACTTTTTCTTTTCTACTTTTCCTTTCTCATTGAATTTTTTCTTATACACCCATTTAACTCCAATGTTGGTTTTACCTGTACATAGATCAAGAAGATCTCATGTGTCGTTTCTTTCAATTGCTTCAATTTCTTCAATCATTGCACCAACCCATTTTTCTTCTTTGACCGCTTCTTCAAAGTATACGAGTTGATAGGATAACATAGAAAAGTGTGCTTGTTGATCCACACCATCATTCTGCTCATAAATTTCTCTCAAGCTTCTTGTTTTCTGGTTCCTCAATTTTGCTATAGTGGGATCTGAATCATTGGTGAAAGAAGAAGATGGACTATGCTCTGTTTGTTCTCCTTGGTCTTGTACTTGCAATCTTGGAAGTCTTGGTGGAGAAGCTTGTTGATCCGTCAGGATTTTTCGAATGACTATGGTTGAGTTTAATTAGCATGCATTAATTGACCATTGGGAATCTTAATGAAAGAGTGAGAAAAGAAAATGAATTATACAGCCATTAACATATTTTCTGATCTGAAAAACAATGAAGAACAACAAACCATAATGCACAAGTTTGATAACGGAGTCCAGCAACTTTGCCTACGTCTCCGGGCCTTTTCTCTTGTGGGGGAGGCTTTTTATTTATGTTCGAAAGTTCAATGGTACATCTTTACAATGCTGAATGGTCTCTAGATTGATATGGTCTTGTTCGCTCAGATCTCTGGAACCATGCACAAAAAACGACACCTAAATCGGATGTCCCGAGCTCTCAGAAATCGTCCAACAACATCTCCTCCTCAACGGTCTCCCTGCCTCAAACTAGCTTTGACTTGGCTTGCCTTAGCATCTCTGCTCTAAAATTGCTCTCAAAAGTTGTCCCCATGGCCTCAAAATGGCCTTGGTTAAATAGTGGGGGAGTTAGTTTTCCCTCTCCAACTTCCTCCACGAATTTAGGCTCTAAAAATGCCCAATAACCCTTAAAAATGGATTAATTACATTAAAAAAATACCAAAGGTAGTTGAAAAACCCACTTTAAAACCATAATATAGTTAAATAACGGGCTTAGCCCCTTAACCACGGGCGCGCGCCCCCTTAGCTGGTCACATGTGGTTCATATGGCCAAGCGCTAGCCCCTTGGGCTAGCGCTGGCCCTTACCCCTTTCGCGCCAACACTTGGTCACATGTCATACATATAGGACCCACGGCTAAACATGTAACCGCCCGAATTGTTAAACTGTAACCATTCAAACCATAAAAAAAAAATCCGCGCACATTTTTTTTCTAAACGGTGGTTATATGGTTTATAATAACGGAACCGGGTCATAGGTTATAAATCCGCGCCATTTAAAAGTATGGTCGTATGCGCAATCACCGAAACCGCAGGCTGGGGCTAAGCCCCAGCCCGAGCCCCGCGCCAAATGTAAAAGCTTCAACTTTAAATAAAATTTTACACACATGGTTAATAAGCACTATTGCGCGGTGCGTTGGTGGATTGGACTTTGTAAAAGCTTTCAAAGGTGCAGAGAGGTCCAAGGGTCGAACCCCATGGACCCATAAATATTTTGGTAAACCAACCATAAACCAACAGCCAGTACCGGGGTGCCACGTGGCAGCCCTTGATTGGGCCACGTGGCACCCTATCATTTGCCCAGAAAGATGCCACGTGTCACCAAATGATTCGACGAAGACAACCAATCGGATCATGCCACTTGTCAACTGCTAATTGGCCCAGGCCACTTCCACACGTCGCTGCCACATCACTTCCGTACGATGCTGACGTCATCTGCCACGTACGCTGCTGACGTCATCCCGTGCCACGTGTCACCCTTCCAGTGGTGACACGTGTCACCTCGGGATTGGTCCAACCGTACGCCATAAATGCCAAATCTGCCTGCCACATGTCACGCTCTGGAACCGCCATGTGTCCTGTACGGAATCTGCCACGTGTCCTGTACGGACTGTACGGACAGGTACAGTCAGCATCCAAAATTTTGCCTGTTTGGCTCGACGGACAGAATGCGATATCTTCTCCATACAGACTCCGTTTGACAAAAAAAATATACCACCAGAATCAGGAAGACGAGACAGACGCAATGGTGTTGGTTTCGTCGGATTCCGAGCACTTTCATTTTTGAGCATTTTTCATGCCCTGACAGGCTTCTGAATCCGATTTCGGATCACTTGTTGTCCTGTAGCTTCCACCTGCTTATCTTCTTGTATAGAAGGAATATGATCTACAATCATTTCACTTGTTTGGTTATCTCAAGATTTATATTCTTGGAATTTCACATGTCTGCTTACTATCAGCTTCTTGGTAATAGGATTATACAACCTTGTTGAGATCATTTTGTGTTTCCTTGTTTTCTTTCCATATTCTATCTTCCAAACATTTTTTTTTCATGTCTTTTCCCTCTTCTACACCTCCCCTTATTTCCCTTTTTTTTGTCCTTTCTTCTCTCCCTTTCTGGTTACTATACTTAGTCATATTTCAATGATTGATGGGTTCGTGGACTTTCATCTCCATCCACTTGCTCATGTCATAAGTCTGATACTACACTTAGCCATTTTTCAATTGCGCGGGTTTGCGGGTTCAATCCCTCATCCTCCAAGTTATGTGACCTTCACTTTGCACCCCAAGTTCCATGATTTACATTTTAACCATCAGTTTTTTCGTGGGTGTCGAGCTCCAAATTATTTTCTTCTTTTTGCATGCAAGTCTGACCAAATGCCTTTCTACACTTAGTATATTTTTAATCATCCATAACCATGTGTTAGTTAGTTCCTGGGTTGGCGGGTTCATGAAAAGTTTCATATTCAAACTCTCTCTCGTTCATCCCCACCATTTTGTTGCTTTTCTCAATACACATTAAGTGTTTCTTAATGCTAACAACCGTTGTGTAGACTTCGAAAATATCGTCATTAATGGCGAAAGGATTGAAGAATTACTCATTAAATTTCATTAAATCTTCATTTTCTAAGGGATTAAATTATCATCATCTCTCCGAAAAGATTTATTTGAGGTTATTATACAACTGAAGAAATAGTCCCATGAACCTATGGTAGCATCAACTAGACAACAATTTTATGGTGATACTATGAATATCTTTGGTCCTGAAGACCAGAACTTCAAGTGGTCAAGAGCATATTCATATTATTCCTCTCCTCTTGCACAAAAAGATGTAATGTGGGCATATGGAATCGCTCGTTCTGGGTGTGTTCCTAAGGTTTTTGATTGTAAATAAGTTGTTGCATGGTGTGTGGACAAGTATGTTCCAAGTCAAAGAATTATACAACTCCAGGATCATTCTCTGATTTCTCTTTCACCTCAAGTCTTTTGCAAGATGTTAAAGCTACTAGAGCTGACTCTTACTTTCAAAGGTGAAGATTGCAGATAATTCTTGAAGAAACATAACAATGGGCTTGACCTCCTGCCGACATATTTGGAGAATCTTGCATCTATCCCAGCAGACATAACCCAAATCTAGGTTGCGTCTTTAAAAAACCCTTATCAAGAAATTGCATGGCTATTTACTAGGTCAACAGGTCAGTAAAGCATTGCTTCTATCTCTCACATGATTTTATATATTCTGTATTTTACAGTGCAAAAACAAGCCATTTTTTATTGCGGAAAACTCATTTCTATCAAAATCTTGTCCTAGTTATCACACTATAAAAAGGGGCAGAAAATTATTTATGGCCTCTTATATGATATTTTCTATTGTGCATTGTTGTCAATTCCCAAACTTAACCATAAGTAAGAGGGTGGATTGCGAAACAGATACAGTTACCTTTTGGTATTAGGCACTATGGAGACATAAGACCCCTCTGTTTTTCTATGAAGTTTATAATAATTTTGTTTTAGTATTCAAAAGGTTGTTGTTTGGCGAAAGCACTTCAAGGATATCTGATCAAGATGCCATATTTTTAGAGAAAAAAGGAACAATAGAACAAATGGAGTGTTAGAAAAGTGGGTGTGCTCGTTTAACCATAGACAATATAGCAATATTGTCACCCAAACATAGACACTAATGCCACCCCCGAGAACCTTGACCTTGACAGAGAGAAGATATCTGATAGAAAATCAATAGCCAACCAAGGCTAATGCACCAAGCAAAGATAACCAAGACTGATCAGAAAGTCCAACCCAGAAAAACTGAAAATATAGATTACAGGACTGCAGCTACAACTGCTCCCCAGACTTGTGAACTACTAGACTTGTGCAGTGCGCACAAGTGGATTTTTACAATTCTGAGATATCTGTCTCAAATGAGAACTAACATCTTGTATTTATACTTCTTTTTCCAGGATGTTTGGTCCGACTTCTCTCTTTGGGTGCTAAAGACTCAATATAAAATATATTCTTTAGTTGACTTCTCTTCTAGGGTTATGTCCAAGTCTTTTAGGGTTTCTCTTGCTTCCTGGAATATTCTGATCTCATCAAAGGTCACAAGTGGAGGTAAATACCTCCTGCATCTACCATAATATCAACACTCCCTCCTAGCTAGGGAGGTATAACAAGTAATGGTCTTGAGCACAAACAAACCATTCAACCAGTAGCATCATTATAGCCACACATGCTATCTCATGATCAAATCATGAGCATCATCATCATTATCCAACTGGATAATCTCCATGACAATTAGTACAATGTCATCTGATAGAACACAACCGTGTCTATGCATAATAGTACACAACTACTTTCTAGTGGTACACAACCACACCAAGTAGTACACGACTACTCAATCAATGACACATAGTCACAACCAGTGGAACACATCCACCACAATAGCATACATCTACTGTCTAGAGACATACAGTCTCCATAGAGATCATACAATCTCATATCAACCTGAACATAAAAATAATATCATGATATAAACTGAGTTATCTGGGCTATTCTTCCACTCACAATTGTGAGATCTCGAAGAGCATCTGCCCTCAGAAAGTAAAACATCATCCATGACCTATCCAGACTATTCTTCTCAAGCATAGAAGAATAGTTGTCTTGATTTTTGAGCCTAGACCATTCACTTAACTGGGCCATTCCTCTGGCTCTAAACAAAGTGCAACGTGGAGAGAATGAGTATGCCCTAGGGAATGCCTATCCCTGATTTCTAAACATGGACCATTCACCTAACTGGGCCATTCCTCCGACACTAAACAAAGTGTAGCCTGAAGAGTATGAGTCTTCCCTAGGGAATGACTGTCCGAACCATTTCCTAAGGAAATGACTGTCCTGCACCAACCTCCAAAATAGACCATTCTTCGAAACTGCTCACAACTATGAACTTCGAAAGAATGACTGCCCGACGAGGTAGACCATTCTACTTGACCACTACTGAGAGTGATTTCCAAGAAGAAAGACTGTCCTATACCATTCAAACATAGGACATAAGGGGAATCGTTGTCTATGGTACATCAAAAATCTATCGAACCATTTTCATTACGAAAATGACCGTCTGATATGGACCATTTTATGAACTGGAAAATGCCTTTCCATAAAAAATCTCAAGCCACTTTCTGAACTAGAAAGGAACTGCTCATCCTGGACCATTTTTTGAAATTAAAAATGACTTTCCATAAATCAATGATATGTCAGTGCTCCCTCCCAACCTGGTGAGCCATCTCTTCCCTTTCAACTAAGGGAGTTATCTCTACGATCCCCAACTTGTCTCGTAAGTATGCAAACTTTATCTTGGACATAGGCTTTGTCAAAATATTTGTTGTCTTCTCATCTGTGGGGATATATTGGAGCTTCACTTCTTCTTCCTGGAATTTATCTCGAACAGAGTAGTATTTGATCTCAATGTGTTTCGACGGTTCATGAAACACTGGGTGTTCAGATAGCTTTATACAACGATGATTTTCAAGTATATTATGGTCGAATTTGGAACCTGATCAAATAATCCAGAAATCATCTTTCTCATCCATACTGCTTCTATACATGCTTCATATGTTGCGATATATTTTTCTTATGCTTTGTTGAGTGCGACAGACT
Organism: Picea engelmannii; assembly: GCA_009831015.1. Classification (NCBI taxonomy): domain Eukaryota; kingdom Viridiplantae; phylum Streptophyta; class Pinopsida; order Pinales; family Pinaceae; genus Picea; species Picea engelmannii. The sequence goes on along the minus strand of ML789992.1, from coordinate 20,044 downwards.
TTTGTTTCCTGCTGCCCCAAGATATCATAGTGGAGATCAAGCTGAAACACATCCCTGAAGTACTCCTTCTGTCTTCTGCACTTCCTGCCCAATCTAAATCTATGAATCCATGAAGTTGTATATCGTTGGATTCGGTATATCTTAAACCATAGTTTAGTGTCCCACGAATTTATCTTAGAACATGCTTTGTAGCTATCCAATGCTTATGTTTGGGTTCCACTTGGAACTGGCTTAGTGTGTTTACAACAAAGAAAATATCTGGTCGAGTATTCACTAAATACATCAATGACCTAATCAATTGTTGATATAGGGATGGGTATACTGGATCAGAATTTGAGTTTCTTACTTTTCTTATAGTTGTCGTCATAAGAGTGTCCATGGATTTTCAATCCATCATTCCAAACTTTTGAAGAATCTTCACTACATACTTTCCTTGTCCAAGGAATACTTCACTACGCTTCTGCCATACTTCTAGTCCCAAGTAATAATGCATGAGACCAAGACCTTTCATATCGAACTCAGAAGCTAGTTCCTTCTTACACTGGATGATGAGAGACTCTTCACCTGTCAAAAATAAACCATCGACATATAGCAGTAGAATCACATGTGCATTTTTCACGACTTTGTAGTAAAGATTTGGATCTACATGACTCTTGGAGAAGCCAAGTATTATTAAGTAGTTGTCTATTATGGCATACCAAGGTTTTGGATATTGATTGAATCCATATAAGGATTTATTTAGTCTGCAAACATGAGTGTACTTCAAATCCTTAAGGTTGTTCAATGTATGATTCTTCTTCGATTTCTCCATTGAGGAAAGTTGTTTTTACATCCATCTGATGTAAAATCGATCCTATGGAAGCAACAAGAGACATAATGGCTCTAATAGAAGTATATATGGAAACATGAGAAAATGTCTCTTCATAGTCTTCTCTCTCCTTCTGGGAGAACCCTCTAGCTACGAACCTTGCTTTGTATTTGTCCACGTTTCCATATTCTGCATGTTTGATCTTATAGACCCATTTTGAAGTTACTACTGATTTTTCTTTAGGTCTAGGCACAATTTCCCATACATCATTTTTCATGATGGACTGGTGTTCTTCTGTCATGGCTTCCTTCCATTCTTTCTTCTAATATTCCTCTTCAAATGTGGTGGGTTCTTCATTTAGAAGCTTTTTCATACATGCTTCATAGCNNNNTTTTCTAAAGGTGCCACTTGGGGCTTTGAGTCTTTTTGCTTCTTGTAGGGTAGCTTCAAGCCAAGCTGGACGTTTCTTGGTTTTGGCTACAATGTCTGATTCAATAGTTTTACATGGTTGCATCAGATGATCAAGTTGTTCTGTTCATTCATTTTGACTTTCTGGAAGACATGTGTTTTCTTCATTAGGCTCTTCATACGCTTCTTCTTCTATAGTTTCTTCTACGGATTTCTTGAAAGACATATTTTCATTGAAGGTTACATCTCTGTTGAGTTCAACCTTATGTTGTTCCAGGATATGGATTCTGTAGGCCTTCGATGATTCACTGTATCCCACGAATATGCCCTTCTTTCTCGAGGGTTCTAATTTCTTCCTTTTATCCTTGGGGATGTGAAAGTAAACAGGGAATCCAAAGATTCTTAAGTGTTCCACATTAGGTTTCTTTCCTGAGAAGGCTTCTTCTGGAGTCATATCCTCCAATGTGTTGTGGGGACTTCTTTTCTGAACATATATTTCTGTCATGGCTGCTTCTCCCTGTTAAGGTTTAAGCTATTATTAGGTTTCTTTTCAATTTACTAGATAACCATAGCATAGATAGGATCACTGAGAAATACACAATCACAAGAGACACATCATTTATCCTGGGAAACCCTCATGGGGGAGAAAATTCAACAAAAACTTCCTTAATATAGATAGCCAATACAATGCCAAGAGAATAAACACATGGTTCTCCATCATCTTTATACAACTTGGTTATTACATAGAATCACAGTGGCTTCCATCTCTAGATCAAATGGATCTGTTAACAACATCCGAAGCCATATGGCTTCATAACTAATAGAACATGCATAAATGTATTCTTCTTCTGCCATGCTGAGAGAAATACTTGATTGCTTCCTACTCTGCCACGAAGTCATGGCTGACCTTAGACTGAAACAACATCTTAAAGTGCTCTTTCTATCAGAAACACTTCCAGCTCAATTTGAATCGGTGTAACCACTCAGTCTGAAATCATGATCTCTAGTATAATAGAGACCAAAATCCAATGTACCATTAAGGTATCTCATCATATGTTTTGCAGCAACAATGTGAACACATATCGGTTCTACCAGATACTGACTCAAGGAAAAACATATATCTAACCTAGTATTCGTCAGACACATCACTAAACCAATAATCTGTCTGTACAGAGTAGCATCAACCAATTCTAACAAGGTATCTAAAAGAATCTCCAACTTTGTTTTCATGGGTGTGTACATGGATTTACATTTCAACATGTCAAACCTCTTCATTTTAACTGCATACTTCCCTTGGTTAAGGAAGATCTTCTCTGTGCTCTACTAAACTTCAAGACCTAAGAGATAATGCATTTATGTCTTCCATCAAACTCTGTAGCGAGCTTCTTCTGCAATCTGTGATGAGATTTTCTTCATCTTGTCAAGAATACATCATCTACATATAGTAGTAACATCACTAGATCATCATTTATAACCTAGAGATAAAGGTTAGAATCAACTTTACTCTTGGTAAAGCCCAAGCTCGTCAGGAAGCTGTCAATTCTTCCATACCAAGCTCTAGGAGCTTGCTTCAACATGTACAGAGCTTCCTTCAACTCGTAGACATGAGTCTATCTATCATCAATCTTCAAATCAAATTTTCTCATTACATTGTACCAATTTGGTACACTTGCTCAGTTGCAACTCAATCTGCACAATCATGTTCTATCTCTATGTGCTTTATGCAAAGCACTATCTGTCTCACTGTATGGGAGTATGTCCTCTACTCTCTCTGCAACTGTTCCTTCTGGAATCTAGGACTCTGCACCTGCAGCTTCTCTGAAGCTGAGAATGGTTGCTTCATTCTCACTGTGACTGCTGAAATATGTGAGTAACTCCTCTTATTCTATCACGGAAACAACTTCATCTGAAACTGAGAGTGGCTCAATAACTTGATATTAAAGGTAGCTCTTATTCTTTCATGGAGGTAACTCTTATCTTTCATTGTAGTCATGTCTCCATGACCCAACTAATGCAATGCACCAACTTCCACTCAATTTAAATATGGGGATATCTTCCCCTGCATCTCATACTATACATGAATCATGATTGTTTTGGTTGTCTTTATAAGTACTTGAGTAAGTGTCTCATCATAGTCTTCTCCCTCTTACTGGGAGAATCCTTTAGACACACATCAAGCTTTGTACATTTGCAACATGCTTGATCTGTATAGATCAATCTTGGAAGTCAATACTGACTTCTCTTCTAGTCTCACGGAAGAATCCATATCCTAGTCGTTTTGACTGGTTTCCTTCTCTGTTACTGAAACAAGAGAATCTTCCCAAGAGATTTCATATCTCCTAGAAGTTTCTGAAGCTACGATATAGTATTCTTATGGCATCTGTCTCCCAGTACTGGAAGTTGTCTCTTCATCTGATCCTTTCTGAGATCAGGCTTACTCTCTATTTCTTCTAAGTCTACAAGGATTTCATCATCTCTTACAGGGTATACTTGGTGTTGAATACCAAGTCTAAATATGAAAGACATAGTCGAGTTCTACTTCCCGTCAAGGTGGCTTCATTACCCTTTGAACACTTCTGCTGTGAGTTCTTGTTCTAATGTTCGGTCATCTTTGGAACCTTCTTCTCCTTTCAATCAATCTTCACATGAGATACTCTGAATATCAAAAGATAGCTTCTTCTTCATATTCTTTGGTACATGAGTGTATATGGTCATGTACATCGTCTGCCTCATGTCTCATCTAATATGTTGGCTTCTACAACCTTCACTATAGCTTTCTCAGGGTTATCACCTGTGACCTGCAACAAGGTCAACAAAACAACAAGCAAGAATAATACTCTTTTTGATAATAGTAGATAAAGCAATAGCACGAATAATCATCACAATATCTCCTTTCGATATATCACTTGTGGCATGTTTGAAGCAAAGATCAAAAGTAAGTAATACAATATGAAATGAGGTCAACACTCTTATAGTGGTGTGATCAAACATTCCTCCATGGCAACCTGTAACTAACATAAGAAGTTTCTCCTAGAGAAGATGTTAGTTGTATTTGGCAAATGATTACATTAAGCATTTATCTCAATATGCTCACATGTTACCAAGTATAATACTTTTCAAGGACTTCTATCTCAACTATAGTGTTTACTTGTAAAGGGGTAGTCAACAACTTGTCATGTGCAACTTTGAATCTTATCAACTTAATTAATCAAACCTGGAACCTGGAGCCTTGTCCTCAAGAATGAGTGTGTTTCTTTTCTTCCAAGTCTTTTTCACTCAAGATGACAGGTGATTTCCTCAACTTGTCTTCTGTACTAATACAACATGCTATCTTGACAGAAGGTTGGGTTAGAGGATAAACTCTATGATCTCAACTTTAATCCATCTAATACCTTGACTTTAATTTTGATCAAAGGTTAGTATGATGGTCATAGCTTCAACATGCAATCTAGATCAAAATAATGTCATAACAAATAGATGCATATCAAAATAATCAAACCTGGGTTGCATTATTCCTCTAAATGTGTTGGATCTTGAAATCCTTCTGGATCTATGTCAAGAGATCCCTTCTTCTGCAAATACCCTTTAAATATTTAACAAATTAATCATATGTGAGTACATACCTCTAATAGCATTTGCAGGTAGTGGCATCATCTGGTAGCAGTGGTAATAATTACCAACTTTTAAAAACTTCAAGGGTGACTGCAACTGGTACTACAAACTGATACTTTAACTGATACTGCAACTGATTCTGAAACTGCAACTGCAACTTAGGGTTTTATGAGGAAACCCTAATTTTTCAAACTTCAAATTTTGAAATTCTGATGCAAGGGATAGATGCGTTGAGCTGAGGCGAGTAAGCTGGTGCAGTCAGATTTATGAAAATCCAAATTTTACCCCCTCAAACTTGACCAGTGGATTTCTGGACTGGTGCTTCTGGTTTTCTAGTACTTCTAGTTTTCTGGTACTTCTGGTACTTTGTAAAAGCTAAGGTTTCACTTTCTGGGAGATCTACCCACTGAAAAGGTGTGCTGAAGGTGCCAAAGAGTTCCTTGGGTTAGGGCACACTTTTCTAGATGATTTTGAGGCTGAAAATCTTCTTCAATAAAAAGCCCTAATTTTCATGTACGACAACAAGGACGTTTTTCTTCTTCTTGTGAAAGATGCTCTCTTCAACTTTGCTCTGATACCATGTTAAAGTTTAAGCTATTATTAGGTTTCTTTTCAATTTACTAGATAACCATAGCATAGATAGGATCACTGAGAAATACACAATCACAAGAGACACATCATTTATCCTGGGAAACCCTCATGGGGGAGAAAAACCAACAAAAACTTCCTTAATATAGATAGCCAATACAATGCCAAGAGAATAAACCAAACAATACAAAAAGTCATCTCCCAAGTACTGCGCCTCTCTCTCTCTCTTCTTCTCCAACTGTAGCTCCAAACTTGCGCCCCGATGATCAAGTGAGTGAGTGAACAAATGAGGCACTGACCTCTCTTATTTATACAATCTGACAGGTGCCGAACTGAGGTGTCTTTTCAATGATAGGGTCGATTTTTTCATTTGATTTTACTCGAAATTTGATGAAGAATGATATAATCCAAGTATTCTAGGAGTCTAAATTTATTTATGTATTTAGAAATATAATTTGAATAACAAAAAATAATCATTTTATCTCAATTTACATGATGATTAAATTCCTAAAAAATTAAAATGTTTAGCCAACACCGTTTGTCAATCTCTGGAGAAAACGTATCTGGAGGAAACGTATCCGTCCGAAAATATGTCCGAAGGTACAGCGTTTAAACTATTTCCATCGGGATCCTTTGACGTACTGCTACCACTTCGCTAGGGAACATGGCCATCCTTTCTCCAACGTCATATCCCGCCTCCGCTTCGTCTCGAAATCCCCCACATTTCATCTTTACTGATTGCCCAATTCCTCTAATTAGCTTAGCTAATGAGTATAATAAACATGGCCACTGTTTATAGAAAGGGGCAGACAAGGGAGAAGAAGTCAGATCGAGAATTGTTGCAAAGCATCCATGTGTAACAGCAACAATTAGGAGGAGACCTGATATATGAAGTCCCGGAGCACACGCAGATTCGATGAAACGCCTTGTTTGCCACCAAATTTACTGTCTACCGATTTAAAGATTCCTTATGCTTTTCTATCTCCCCACATCGATGGCTGTCGAAAATATCAGAGAAATCACAACCGCCAGATCGATGGCTGTTGAAAATCCCTGGTAATCACAACCCCCAGATCGATGGCTGTTGAAAATTCCTGGTAATCACAACCCCGCGCAGATTCAAATTTAAGATTACTAGATCCTGCATCAATACATATGACATGTTGCATAGATTAGCATGAAAGATGGGAGATTGGAGCCGCCGCGGAAGGGGTGAGTTGGCCATCTTAATTTTCACCGGACTGATCGAGTTGGACTCACACTGACAGAAGTCTTAAAGGGTGCTGGGAAAAATTATGCGATAGCTTCATGCGGCTGTGTCTAATCACACAGCACAGCGGCATTTAATGCTGCGGCCGGGTGTATTTACATGGTTGGATCTTGCACAGCTGGAGTGCATATACACCGTTCGATCCGATGGTGTATATGCACCTCGCCGTGACATTAAATGCTGCGGTCGCCCATTGTTGACCACAAGCAAATCGAACACTGTTAGGCTCCGTCGTTCCGCACATGGAGCGGACAAGCGCTAAGCACCTAAGGGCCAAGACAACAACATTTAACCATATACACTGTCAAATCCTATTGGATCCGACGGTACATAAGCTCTAAGTCAAATCCTAGTGGATCCTACGTTGCTTAGGATTCAATTGTGCATATACACACTGCCACAATCAAAAAGTTGTTTTGTGGTGTGTTTAAACACAGATGGGAAAAAGTTGTTTTGTGGTGTGTTTAAGCACATAGGAGTTAAATTTTGAAGGGTGAGAAATATTAGAGAAATGTATTAACATTTTCTAATATTTCTTCATCATCTTCCTTATATATATATATATATATATAAAAGGGTGAGGGTGGAGGAAATATTAGAGAAATGTTAAATTTCTCATATTTACCCTTGTATCTATATGAGGGTGGGGTGAAGAAAATATTAGAGAAATGTTATATTTTCCCATCCTCGCCCTCATATATATATATATGAGGGTGAAGGTGAGGGTGGAGTTGAGAAATATTAGTGAAATGTATTAACATTTTCTAATATTTCCCCATCAACACCCTTATATATATGTATAGGTGAGGGTGAAGAAAATATTAGAGAAATGTTAAATTTATCATCCTCACCCTAGTATATATATGAGGGTGGGATGAGGAAAATATTAGAAAAATGTTATATTTTCTCATCCTCACCCTCGTATATATATATGAAGATAAAAAGTATATATATGAAGATAAAAATGAAGATGAAAAAAATATTAAAGAAATGTATAAGAAATTTCTTATTAGTTTTCTTAATTATATTAATTATCTATATAAAAAGCACAATATACTAACAACAACATTGAATTTATGATACACTGACAATTATCACCAAAACCACTGTCACATGAAGCAAACACATTGTATTAAGATGCATTTATATAATTTTACAACAGTATGCCAAATAAATCAGGCTTTCTAGATATTTCATGCAAACACAGTGCTCAGCTACTCCACCTATATCTTTTAATGCTTTCTCTAGTTTTCACCACCGACACTCTAATAATCAGTATGGCAACAATGTCAGGTGAGTAGTTGATAAGAATGACGATGGCAACTGTATCAGGGAGGTTGATAAGAATGCCCGTAACGTTGAAAAGAAACAATAATAGAAATAACAGACCCTCAAATATCAAATATAGGTGGTCTGATTCTGTCTTGTGATCATTGAAGGAAGCTCCCTATGGAGCCTAAGGACCTTCCTCTCTATGCCACACTGGAAAATAAATCTCTGATATACAGAGTTTATGCCTGTTCCTACTTTGCTGCAATACTGGGTCTTATATATTATCGCATTGTATATATGCCCAGTGAAGGTCACTGTGCATGGATTCTGGTATTTCTCGCAGAACTATGCTTCGCCTACTTTTGGGTTTTAGACCAGACCTTCAGGTGGTGCCCCGTTGAGCGAAAAGTCTTTCCCCAAAGACTTTCTCAAAGGTAATTTGTTCATCTATTCTCCAGTGCAACCACAATTAAATACCATGATTATAAGCAATGCTTGCTCATCTATTCTCCAGCGCCACTACAATTAAATATGATTATTATAAGCAATGGTTTTATCATATGTTGGAACATTATTAACAATCTATGTAATTGGTCAGGTTTGAGAGCGATCTACCGCCAGTGGATATATTTATATGCACCGCTGATCCTATCAAAGAACCTCCACTGACTGTTATAAACACAGTATTGTCCGCTATGGCTTTAGATTATCCCACGGGAGAAATATCCTGTTATGTTTCTGATGATGGAAGATCCCCGCTTACATTTTATGCTCTCTTCGAAGCTTCACGTTTTGCAAAGGTTTGGCTTCCATTTTGTTATAAATACTCAATTCAAGACAGATGCCCAGAGGCATATTTCTCCGCAAGCTGTGCTCAGGAAAATGAGAAACTGCCATTCACGAAAGAATGGAAAAATATGAAGGTACGCTAGTTTTAACTTGCTCGGACTCAAACTTGTGTTTTTTAGTTTTAACTTACTGCAGATCCTGGTGTATATAGCCTAATTTGTTTTTTTTTGGTTAAATTTCTACCAGAAAATGTACTTGGAACTGAAGGATCATGTCAACAACGCCGTGGAGATGGGCAGTGTTCCAGAAGACAAACAGAATCTACACAAGGGCTTCGAAAACTGGACTTCAGGAAGCACTTCTGATCATCCCAGTATAGTTCAGGTCATCAGTCTTATTTAGTCCTTTGAACCTTTATTTGATATCTATTTGTTCCGTGATAAACATAAACATCTATAGTTGAGATCAGCAGTCTTAGACCATATTCGAATTTATTATCAATTGTG
>ML789992.1:0-10691 GCA_009831015.1 Picea engelmannii | reverse complement strand
GTCTTGATTTGATTGTCAAGTCATCACCGGAGCCTCGTCGACATAAGAAGAAAAAAATCAAATCTCACGGGAATGCTATATCGTTGGTTATGGGGAAAGATATAGAGTTAGATCAGATTGGTAATTTGGTCGGGAAGACGATTGCAGGAAGGTTTGTCGGCCGTCGTGTGGGTATGGCACATATGCTCAATTGGATGCAGGAGAACTGGGCTGAGTTTTTGGGGTATACTCCTGTTGGGAACAACCTATCTCAAGAATCGCTATGATTTATATTTCACAACGAGGAGGAAGTAAAGAAAATATTGGCACATCGTTGGTTTTTGGATGGTAGTGTATTGTTCCTTAAACCCTGGCACCCTCTATTCGATGCTAGTTTTGAGCAAGACTCAAGTGTGTCGATTTGGGTCAAGTTACCTACCTTTCCCTTGGAGCTGTGGAATGAGTCCATATTTAAGGACATTGGTAATGCCATTTGTTCTTTCATTACTGGGGATCTGTCTTATTTGGATAGCTCATTGAGGACTGTTGCACCAGTATGAAGACTGTTGCACCAGTATCAGTGGACATTGATGCTAGAAAAGGGATTTTTTATTCCATTTCCATAGTCTGTGGTGAGCAGACTTATGCACAAACTTTGGCATACATGAATGTGGCTTGCAGATGTGTAAGATGTCATGAAGTGGGTCATGTGTTGAATTATTTTTCAAAGCCAGGTTTAAAATGTCAGCGTAGAGCTACGACTCTTGGTGATCAAAATCCAAAGGTTGTGGATTGTGCAAGGCTTGGTTCAGTCTCAGTGGCGGTTACTTCCATGGACCGGGTCAATCTCGGGCCTGTGAAAGAGAAGCCTGAGCCAAAAAATATAAAATCTCTGCACATTTCGGGGGCTTGTTTCGAATATTTAGTGACTATTGGGGTTCAAGATGGTAATACGATTCAATTTGGTGACATTTCCACGTCAGTTAATGACATAGATTTGGGAGACTATGAAGGTCTGGGCAATCATCCTGTCACTATTGGAGATATGGAGCTATCTGCGTCTCATTGGGCCCGTCTCGGTTCATTGTGGGAGTCTATTGCTCGACTAACCGAGCTTGCGGGTAAGGTTGCCTATCCTTTGCTCGATCGCGAAACTAAAAATTTTGGTGGGTTTGCGACAAGGCTCTTCCTTTGGTTTTTGACTAGTGTGCCCTCACTGGCCAAGTTTTGGGGAGGGATTTGCTGGTTTTGGTCTTGTGAATGATGAACTTGGGAAAAAATTCATGTTGCTAGGTCTTTGTCTTCTTGATCGAGCCATAATAAGCTTTCCTCCTCCCATTCTTCTTCCTCTGGTTGGGAGTCATATATTCTTAGGCCAAGGCCCTCTCCTCGAAGTTATGGGGGTTTAGGATTTGACCTCCCTAAGGATTGGGGCCCTACCAAGGCAGGTCAATAATACACTACCTATATAGCACAAGAGAAATCCTCGAGAGATCTCGGAGGGTCGTCAACGTGTTATTTCTAGGGTTTTTAGAGCTTTGAAAACCCCCAAACAGGTTCCCCCATGAAAGATATCTATGTTAATGTCTGTGGTGTGCGGGGGATTTCCAAAAAATCCGCCCTTAAACGACTGGTGGAGTTGGAGAGGCCATACCTTGTACTACTACAGGAGACCTGGGGAGCTTGTGATCCTTTGGTTTGTGAGTTGAATACAATATTGAGAGGTTGGAAATTTGTCGGTTTAGACTCTTTTGGCAGTTCAGGAGGTTTAATCTCTAGTTTTTTTCAATTCTTTGATGTTAAACAATCCTTATGTAGAATCCTTACGTAGTGTCTTCAGGTCTTCTAATGGAGGTGTATAGTCGAGAATTGGATTTGAACCTTGCCATTTTGAACATTTACAGGCCATATGTGGGTAAAGAAGTGTTTTTGAGGTGTCTCTTCTCAATGTCATGTATGAAATAGGAGAATTTATTGATTGGGAGTAATATGAACTTCTCCATTTGCAGAGGTGAAATCTGGGGATCCACTACTCGTGAAGATGCTTTTTCGAGCTTCTTTGTTGACAATTTTGACAGAATGGGATGGGTCAACTTGGAGCCCATTGAGCCTGCTCCCACTTGGTCCAATAATCATTCGGGTTCGAATTATGTTATTAAGCGCTTGGACTGATTTCTTTCCCACCAGTCTCTAATCTAGATGGTAGATCAATGTCAGTCATAGAGGAAAGATTTGATTTTCAGATCGTTTTCCCATATTTCTAGAATTTGGAAGGGGGGTTGAGGTCGGGTGGTCCTTTCAAATATAATTCACATTGGAGCAAGAGGATTTTTTCCTAGCCTAGTGGTGGAGGAGGATGAAAATGAGGATTTGCTTCTACAAGTTTCATTCGAAGAACTATTAGCAATAATTAAATCCTTCAACAAGGCCAAAATCCGAGGTCCAAATGGTTGGACTGTTGAATTCTTTGGGGACCTCTTTAATATCATTAGGGGTTAATTACTAGGTATTCTTTGGGGACTTCTTTAAGATCATTAGGGGTGACTTGCTGAGGGTGGTGGAACAGTTAGGCAGTCGGGGTGGATGTATTGAAGCTTTAATTCTACATTCATTTCTTTGATTCCAAAGATTGATGTGCCTAGGACTTCTAATGATTTTCAACTGATTTCCCTTTGTAACTATTTATATAATATTATAGCAAAGGTCATGGGTATTTAGATAAAGCCATTTTTACTAGAGTAATATCTAAAATTCTCCATCCTTCACCTGAGTAATAAATGCAACTTCACCTATCTTATCTATGCAATTAATATGCCTATCCATCTCTTTGTTTTAGTCAAACAAGCAATGAGGGAGAAGTTACATCATTCAATACTCCCCCTTAATTTCGACCATTACAAAAATCAGCACAAACAATGCCTAAGTGTTGTCTCTGAAATTCAAAATTATTTCTTCCCAATGGTTTGGTGAAGATATCTGCTAGTGTCAATGTGTTTACTCTTACGGTGAAACACATGATTCTTAGATAATGCAATTGCTGAACTATTATCACAAAATATAGGAGTTGGATCCTTATCTTCATGTGCAAGATCACTAAGGATCCTTCTCAACCACACTGCATGACAAGCTACTGACGTTCATTCGACACAAACTTCTTCTGCTGAAGAAATTGTGATGATGGGTTATTTCTCTGAAGCCCATGAAATCAAACCTGTACACAATAGAAATGTGTACCCTGAAGTACTCTTCATATCATCAATGCTACCTGCAAAATCAATATCTGTATATCCAATAAGTGAATCATCTTCTGAATTGGAATACCAAATTTCGTAATCTATTGTACCTGCAATATACCTCATAATTCTTTTTCCAACTTTCCAATGAGATATTTTAGGATATTCCATAAATCTCGAAATTAAGCTCACTTCATACATAATATATGGCCTTGTAGTTGTAAGGTACATGAGACTGCCTACAGGCTTCTTATACAGAGTATAATCAATTTATGTTCCTTCATATTGCTTACTTAGCTTTGTACCTATTCAAATTGGTGTATCTGCTGGCTTGCATTTGTTCATTTTGAACTTTTTCAAAATATTTGTGGCATATTTTTGTTGACAAATAAAAATTCCTTTTTCAGATTGTTCAACCTCAATTCCCAGAAAATATTTCATACGACCAAGATCAGTCATCTCAAATTCACTTTGCATGACTAGTTTGAATTCATTCAAAAACAAATTTCCTATATAAATCATGTCATCAACATAGAGACAAACTATCAAAATATTGCCTTTCTGATTTCTTTTGGTGTAAAGTGTGGGTTCATTATTGCTCATGTTGAACCCATTGTTGAGAAAATAGGAATCAATGCACTGTAATAAGATATTGGAGCTTGATTCAAACCATACAATGCTTTCTTCAATCTATACACCTTGTACTATTTACCTTTGATCTAAAATCTCGGTGGCTATTCCACATAAACTTCTTCCTATAAAATGCCATTTAGAAAGGTTGATTTAACATCCATTTGATAGACTCGACATTTATTTTGAGCTGCAACTGCCAAAACTTCTCTGACAGTATCTAAGCATGCTATTGGAGAAAATGTTTCTCCATAGTCAATATTGGGTTGTTGATCAAACCCTTTTGCTATACGTCTTGAATTTTTCTTTTCTACTTTTCCTTTCTCATTGAATTTTTTCTTATACACCCATTTAACTCCAATGTTGGTTTTACCTATACAGAGATCAACAAGATCTCATGTGTTGTTTCTTTCAATTGCTTCAATTTATTCAATCATTGCATCAACCCATTTTTCTTCTTTGACCATTTCTTCAAAGTATATGAGTTGATAGGATAACATAGAAAAGTGTTCTTGTTGATCCACGTCATCATTCTGCTCATAAATTTCTCTCAAGCTTCTTGTTTTCTGGTTCCTCAATTTTGCTATAGTGGGATCTGAATCATTGTTGAAAGAAGAAGATGGACTATGCTCCGTTTGTTCTCCTTGGTCTTGTACTTGCAATCTTGGAAGTCTTGGTGGAGAATCTTGTTGTCCTGTAGCTTCCACCTGCTTATCTTCTTGTATAGAAGGAATATGATCTACAATAATTTCACTTGTTCGGTTATCTCAAGATTTATATTCTTGGAATTTCACATGTATGCTTACTATCAACTTCTTGGTAATAGGATTATACAACCTTGTTGAGATCATTTCTTGTTTCCTTGTTTTCTTTCCATATTCTATCTTCCCAACATTTTTATTTTCATTTCTTTTCCCTCTTCTACACCTCCCCTTATTTCCCTTTTTTTTCCCTTTCTTCTCTCCCTTTCTGGTTACTATACTTAGTCATATTTCAGTGATTGACGGGTTGATGGAATTTCATCTCCATCCACTTGCTCATGTCATAAGTCTGCTACTACACTTAGCCATTTTTCAATTGTGCGAGTTCGCGGGTTCAATTCTTCATCCTCCAAGTTATGTGACCTTCACTTTGCACCCCAAGTTCCATGATTTACATTTTAACCATCAATGTTTTCGTGGGTGCCGAGCTCCAAATTATTTTCTTCTTTTTGCATGCAAGTTTGACCAAATGCCTTTCTACACTTAGTATATTTTTAATCATCCATAACCACGTGTTCGTTAGTTCCTGGATTGGCGGGTTCATGAAAAGTTTCATATTCAAACTCTCTCTCATCCATCCCTGCTATTTTGTTTCTTTTCCCAATACACATTAAGTGTTTTTTAATGCTTACAACCGTTGTGTAGACTCTGAAAATATCGTCATTAATGGTGAAAGGATTGAAGAATTACTCATTAAATTTCATTAAATCTTCATTTTCTAAGGGATTAAATTATCATTATCTCTCCGAAAATATTTATTTGAGGTTATTATACAACTGAAGAAATAGTCCCATGAACCTATGGTAGCATCAACTAGACAACAATTTTATGGTGATACTATGAATATCTTTGGTCATGAAGACCATAACTTCAAGTGGTCAAGATCATATTCATATTATTCCTCTCCTGTTGCACAAAAAGATGTAATGTGGGCATATGGAATCGCTCGTTCTGGGTGTGTTCCTAAGGTTTTTGATTGTAAATAAGTTGTTGCATGGTTTGTGGACAAGTACGTTCCAAGTCAAAGAATTATACAACTCCAGGATCATTCTCTGATTTCTCTTTCACCTCAAGTTTTTTGCAAGATGTTAAAGCTACTAGAGTTGATTCTTACTTTCAAAGGTGAAGATTGCAGATAATTCTTGAAGAAACATAACAATGGGCTTGACCTCCTGTCGACATATTTAGAGAATCCTGTATCTATCCCAACAGACATAACCAAAATCTAGGTTGAGTCTTTAAAAAACCCTTATCAAGAAATTGCATGGCTATTTACCAGGTCGACAGGTTGGTAAAGCATTGCTTCTATCTATCACATGATTTTATATATTCTATATTTTACAATGCAAGAACAAGCCATTTTTTATTGCGGAAAACTCATTTCTATCAAAATCTTGTCCTAGTTATCACACTATAAAAAGGGGCAAAAAATTATTTATGACCTCTTATATGATATTTTCTATTGTGCATTGTTGTCAATTCCCAAACTTAACCATAAGTAAGAGGGTGAATTGCGAAATAGATCCAGTTACCTTTTGGTATTAGGCACTATGGAGACATAAGACCCCTCTTTTTTTCTATGAAGTTTATAATAATTTTGCTTTAGTATTCAAAAGGTTGTTGTTTGGTGAAAGCACTTCGAGGATATCTGATCAAGATACCATATTTTTAGAGAAAAAAGGAACAATAGAACAAATGGAGTGTTAGAAAACTGGGTATGCTCGTTTAACCATAGACAATATAGTAATATTGTCACCCAATCATAGGCACTAATGCCACCCCTGAGCACTTTGACCTTCACAGAGAAGAATTCTAATAGAAAATCAATAGCCAACCAAGGCTAATGCACCAAGCAAAGATAACCAAGACTGATCAGAAAGTCCAACCCATAAAAACTGAAAATACAGATTACAGGACTATAGCTACAACTGCTCCCCAGACTTGTGCACTACTAGACTTCTGCAGTGCGCACAAGTGGATTTTTGCAATTTTGAGATATCTGTCTCAAATGAGAATTGACATCTTGTATTTATACTGCTTTTTCCAGGATGTTTGGGCTGACTTCTCTCTCTGGGTGCTAAAGAATCAATATAAAATATATTCTTTAGTCAACTTCTCTTCTAGGGTTATGTCCAAGTCTTTTAGGGTTTCTGTTGCTTCCTGGAATATTCTAATATCATCAAAGGTCACAAGTGGAGGTCAATATCTCCCACATCTACCATTATATCAACACTCCCTCCTAGCTAGGGAGGTATAACAGGTAATGGTCTTGAGCACAAACAAACCATTCAACTGGTAGCATCAGTATAACCACACAGGCTATCTCATGATCAAATCACGAACATCGTCATCATGATCCAACTGGATAATCTCCATGACAATTAGTACAATGTCATCTGATAGAACACAACTGTGTCTATGCATAATAGTACACAACTACTATCCAGTGGTACACAACCACACCAAGTAGTACACGACTACTCAATCAATGACACATAGTCACAACTAGTGGAACAGATCCACCACAATAGCATACATCTACTGTCTAGAGACATACAGTCTCCATAGAGATCATACCATCTCATATCAACCTAAACAAAAAAACAATATCATGATATAAACTGAGTCATCTGGTCCATTCTTCCACTCACATCTGTGAGATCTGGAATAGCATCTTCCCTTCGAAAGTAAAACATCATCCATGACCTATCCAGACTATTCTTCTCAAGCATAGAAGAATAACTGTCCTGATTTCTGAGCTTGGACCATTCACTTAATTGGGCCATTCCTCCGTCACTAAACAAAGTGCAACCCAGAGAGAATGAGTATGCCCTAGGGAATGCCTGTCCATGATTGTTGAACATGGACCATTCACTTAACTGGGCCATTCCTTCGGCACTAAACAAAGTGCAACTTGAAGAGTATGAGTCTGCCCTAGGGAATGACTGTCCGAACCATTTCCTAAGGAATGACTATCCAACACCAACCTCCAAAACAGACCATTCTTCGAAACTGCTCACAACTGTGAACTTCGAAAGAATGACTGCCCGATGAGGTGGACCATTCTACTTGACCACTACTGAGAGTGATTTCCAAGAAGAAATACTGTCCTATACCATTCAAACATAGGACACAAGGGGAATCATTGTCTATGGTACATCAAAAATCTATCGAACCATTTTCATTTCGAAAATGACCATCCGATATGGACCATTTTCCGAACTGGAAAATGCCTTTCCGTCAGAAATCTCAAACCACTTTTAGAACTAGAAAGGAACTGCTCATCCTGGACCATTTTTTGAAATTAAAAATGACTGTCGATAATTCAATGATATGTTAGTGCTCCCTCCCAACCTGTTGAGCCATCTCTTCCCTTTGAACTAAGGGAGTTATCTCTACGATCCCCAACTTGTCTCGTAAGTATGTGAACTTTATCCTCGACAGAGGCTTTGTCAAAATATTTGTTGTCTTCTCATCTGTGGGGATATATTGGAGCTTCACTTCTCTTTCCTGGAATTTATCTCGAACAAAGTAGTATTTGATCTCAATGTGTTTCGACGGTTCATGAAACACTGGGTGTTTAGATAGCTTTATAGAGCGATGATTTTTAAGTATATTATGGTCGAATCTGGAACCTGATCAAATAATCCAGAAATCATCTTTCTCATCCATACTGCTTCTATACATGCTTCATATGTTGCGATATATTTTTCTTCTGCTTTGTTGAGTGCGACAAACATTTTTTTCCTGCTGCCCCAAGATATCATAGTGGAGATCAAGCTGAAACACATCCTTGAAGTACTCCTTTTGTCTTCTGCACTTCCTGCCCAATCTGAATCTGTGAATCCATGAAGTTGTATATCGCTGGATTCGGTATATATTAAACCATAGTTTAGCGTCCCATGAATTTATCTTAGAACATGCTTTGCAGCTATCCAATGATTATATTTGGGTTCCACCTGGAACTGGCTTAGTGTGTTTACAACAACGAAAATATCTGGTCGAGTATTCACTAAATACATCAATGACCCAATCAATTGTTGATATAGGGATGGGTATACTGGATCAGAATCTGAGTTTCTTACTTTCCTTATATCTGTGGTCATAAGAGTGTCCATGGATTTTCAATCCATCATTCCAAACTTCTGAAGAATCTTCACTGCATACTTTCCTTGTCCAAGGAATACTTCACTGCGCTTCTTCCATACTTCTAGTCCCAAGTAGTAATGCATGAGACCAAGACCTTTCATATCGAACTCAGAAGCTAGTTCCTTCTTACACTGGATGATGAGAGACTCTTCACCTGTCAAGAATAAATCATCGACATATAGCAGTAGAATCACATGTGCATTTTTCATGACTTTGTAGTAAAGATTTGGATCTACATGACTCTCAGAGAAGCCAAGTATTATTAAGTAGTTGTCTATTATTTCATAGCAAGCTCTTGGATATTGCTTGAATCCATATAAGGATTTATTTAATATGCAAACATGAGTGTACTTCAAATCCTTAAGGTTGTTCAATGTATACTTCTTATTCGATTTCTCCATTGAGGAAAGTTGTTTTTACATCCATCTGATGTAAAATCGATCCCATGGAAGCAACAAGAGACATAATGGCTCTAATAGAAGTATATATAGAAACAGGAGAAAATGTCTTGTCATAGTCTTCTCTCTCCTTCTGGGAGAACCCTCTAGCTACGAACCTTTCTTTGTATTTGTCCACGTTTCCGTATTCTGCATGTTTGATCTTATAGACCCATTTTGAAGTTACTACTGATTTTTCTTTAGGTCTAGGCACAATTTCCCATACATCATTTTTCATGATGGACTGGTGTTCTTCTGTCATGGCTTCCTTCCATTCTTTCTTCTGAGATTCCTCTTCAAATGTGGTGGGTTCTTCATTTAGAAGCTTTTTCATACATGCTGCATAGCTGGAGAATCTCTTGGGCTTTTTTCTTTTTTCTGAAGGTGCCACTTGGGGCTTTGAGTCTTTTTGCTTCTTGTAGGGTAGCTTCAAGCCAAGATGGACATTTCTTGGTTTTGACTACAATATCTGATTCAATAGTTTCACATGGTTGAATCAGATGATCAAGTTGTTATGTTTATTCATTTTGACTTTCTGGAAGACACGTGCTTTCTTCATTAGGCTCGTCATATGCTTCTTCTTCTATAGTTTCTTCTACGGATTTCTTGAAAGACATATTTTCATTGAAGGTTACATCTCTGTTGAGTTCAACCTTATGTTGTTCTGGGATATGGATTCTGTAGGCCTTCAATGATTCACTATATCCCACGAATATGCCCTTCTTTCCCAAGGGTCTAATTTCTTCCTTTTATCCTTGGGGATGTGAAAGTAAACAAGGAATCCAAAGATTCTTAAGTGTTCCACATTAGGTTTATTTCCTGAGAAGGCTTCTTCTGGAGTCATATCCTTCAATTTGTTTTGGGGACTTCTGTTCTGAACATATATTTATGTCATGGTTGCTTCTCCCTGTTAAGGTTTAAGCTATTATTAGGTTTCTTTTCAATTTACTAGAAAACCATAGCATAGATAGGATCTGTAACGACCCTCCTCGTTATAACAACTACTCTGTTAACAGGTGCAAAAATTATATATATTTTTTTTGCGTTAAAGTGTGTGCGCGCGTAGAAGTACGGACTCACGTGACTCTACGTCGCCACCCGGCAATCGACAACACTGACCCGACAAGAAGATGATTGCGACTTTGTACAACACAAATTAAATGAACAAGCGTCCTCCAGGAAGGCGCAAGTAAGAAGGACCCAGACGTTGGCCATATGTAACGACTCCCTGAAAATCTCGGACCAATTGCTCCCTTTAAATTTATTAATCGACGAGATATCCAACCTTAAGTAAAGTACAATTATTTAGCTACAATCCCCGTTTGCTGAAATATAAATACCGGTTCACTTAGATTCACAGACCTTAATTTTTATGGGTCATCCGTCATAAGGCGATTATCATGAATTCACCATAGCACCACCCTATCTTTCACTATTTAGCTTCGTACGTATTCTGGCATGTAACCCAACTTACTTAAGCAACCGCTTCAAGTAATCCATCA
>ML789991.1:295309-308371 GCA_009831015.1 Picea engelmannii | reverse complement strand
AAATTTGCAATGATCATTATATCATTTTGAGTATACAAGAGAGAAATCCTGTAACTCATTATTAAAGAAAATTATTATATATCCCAATCGGATCAGAAATTCATGGTATGACCATCCTTACACAAGTACTACGTTTTCCTCCAATAGTGAAGTGTCATCAAAAAATGGGAATGACTGTAAAGGAAACCGAATACCTTTTGTGTAGGAATGACCAAGATCTGAAGCTTCGGGGTACCAATCTTGAAAGAAATCAAGAAGATTTCCATTAATATTTCATCAAGGGAATAATAGAAATTCTTAATTGAGACACATAATTAAATTACCGAGATAATCTATTTAATGAAAGACAAATACATGAATGTGACAGTGGGTACTTAACTCAGGCCTGTGGTAATAGGCCGCTTTCCCTCTGTATTTTACTGAAGTGCCATCCACGAACCCGAAGGGGGTGGAGGGATGAGAGCCGCCTGATGGGTACCCTCACAGTAAAAGGGCCCATCATTAGTGTTGGGTGCAAAATCCTTAAAAATAAAAACTGACAGGAAGTAAACATTTATACAACAACCAATAAATTTAATGAAGTGTGAATAATCGACCACAGGTTGAAGGATTAGTTCGGTCCTATTTTAATCAGACCTTGTGAAAGAAAAATAGAACCCTGAGAGCTAAAAATGGTGTTCTCACCACCACAACAACCACATAGAGTTAAAGGAGAAAGACTGTAGATTGGGGATAACCCTGGACGAAACAAATGCAATTGGCTATACCAGAGATTAGGTCTCATGAAATGGACTGTGCAACGAAGATTCATATCATAAAACCCTTAATATTTTCACTATTACTGTAGACGTCTCTTTGGATATGTCAAGTATATAAGAAGACCGAATCATACTGATGTGTTCAGATAGTAGGGTGAATTGCAATTTCAAAGGGTAAATTTACAATAGTTAGAAAATGAAAAACTTTTATAGCTCGAAGACTCCATTAATCGATTTCAAAGCTAAGTGATTTTGTCATAGTCAAAGGAAAAACTTGAAGCTAGGAACAACGTGTGGTAAATTCCCTTCTACACGACCGAAAATCCCTGTTGTTCAGTAGAGTTGGAAACCCCGGATATAAAATCCACGATATACACAGTCAACCATGAAACTAGATAAGGAGTTATGCCAAGCGGCAAGATCTCTGAGAAGTTCAAATAAAGAATGACATATGTATCAGATACATAAATGCTAAAGACACAGAATGAACACCAAGATTTTTTCACAGAGTATAATGGCTTTAATTTTGTTAATTAAAGGACTGGTAACGAGATAAAAGGAGACCTGTGAGGAAACCCTAAGCACTGCTGGGATAACACCGACATTACAATACTATAGTAGACCACGAAAACAAACCAGTGACACTAATAAGAAATTGGCCAAAGGGGCTAGTGCACACATGAAACCTTTTAATGACACAGAGAACTTGGATAAAAATAAAAAGAACGACCGAAAGACGTCTTACCTCGCATAAGGGTGTCCGACCGAAAGTTCCATCCTAGTACTCCTCTCACCTAAAACGAAAACCAATCTCACGAGTTCCTGGCTACGAGACCGAGATAAACACCAACATGGATGGTCTGTAATGTTTTCGCAAAAACGCAGAGCCAAGGAGGGAAATGAAACGATAAAATAGAAACCCCCTCCGAATGGAGTAATGGTGATGGTTGGAAAACTGTCCCCAAGCCATGTGAGTATGGCAAGATGTCAAAGATACAATGGGCACATAATCTGAGCGCTGAACCAAAAGAGCACACCACATGACATCATAAATTTCGTAGGTACGTCATTTAATTCGAGACAATGTCATATATGTAGTTTCCTCAATGTTATTAATGGCGAAGTAAGTTGGCGGTCCAGTTAGGGTTACAACTTCGCCTACTGTTTTTCTGGTTACAAGTTGAAACTTACCTATCGTTGCGTTAATCCTTATGCTCAAGTTAGTTAGCATGGATTCGTTAAACGAAAAGGAAACGTTTAGTTGCGCCAACCATTACTCATAGCCACTCTGAGTTTTAACGCCTATGTGCACTGGTGTCATTACTAAATTTAACTATGTGAAATAGAGACCCGGTTACATGTCTAGGATGATACCTTGTTTTAAGGGTCACTTAAATTATATCTAATGAATTCCATAGTAAGCCCTATGGTTTGCATGAATAGGATGGAAGTCCTAAGGATCTTATGTATATGACTGTCATACAAATAGGATGTAAGTTCTAGGTGTTTATATCTTTATTTCACATAAGTAGGATGTAAGTCCCAAAATGAATATGATGGTTAGTTTTAAGTTATTGATGAGGACAGGATAAAGTTAGTTTATGTACTTATATTCATATATAACTTACCCTGTGACGTGAAGAGGTAAGTGTAATATATGAAAGGTAAAAAGAAAAGTAAAAGAGAAATAGGACTATCCTGTAATATAGTTAGTGAATGCCTGAAGGGTTTTTTTTTGAAGACAAATGACCAACTCGAAGTATTCTAATTTTTTTTTTTTTTTTATGTAAATTTGGGTACATTACATATGGTATCAAAGCAAAGGTTACATCACTTGGACCTTGAACAGGGCCAAATTAAGTACTTAGCACATATTTATGTCTATGTAAAACTAACAAACCATTACTGATACAAACAAAAAAATCTTTTCTGTTTTGTGTTAATCATGGCAGCCCAGGATGACACAGACAACAGACTTGAGGGGAATACTGAACAAAGACCTCCTAAATATCTGAGACATAATAGTGAAAAAATCTCACCTACTGAAGTTCTGGAAACGATGAGGAATCTCATTGTTGAGATGCAGGTTTTCAAAGAAGACAATGTGAAACTGAAGAAGGCACAACAGGAACAACATGAAATAATTGAAGTCATGCCGCATAGTATAGTGACAAAGAAAATACCAAAGGACGATAACCATGAAGAAGAGGTTAGTAGAAGGGCCTCTAGGAATTTTGGTCCTGAAGAATAAAAAGGGGACAACTCATCTGAAGGTACACCTTCAGCTGAAGATAAAACAAAAACAAACAGAAAAAAAAGCCAGGTAGATCACCTTGAGG
This sequence comes from Picea engelmannii, assembly GCA_009831015.1. Classification (NCBI taxonomy): domain Eukaryota; kingdom Viridiplantae; phylum Streptophyta; class Pinopsida; order Pinales; family Pinaceae; genus Picea; species Picea engelmannii. The sequence continues at coordinate 305,274 of ML789991.1, read as the reverse complement.
GAGAATTTAAGAAAATCAAACCCGCTACCTTTGATAGGGAATACATAACAGGGGAGGAAGATGAAACATGGTTATTACACATCAAGAATTATTTCTAGATCTACAACTATTCCAGCAATATGAAGGTCAGAATGGCCATCTATTATCTGAAAGGAAAATCCAGCATTTGGTGGCAAGATCTGAAATTGGCCAAGGGCCTAAAGGAGAAATAGATGGAATGGTCAGAATTTAAGAAATACTTTAAGAAATGATACCTATATTCAAGTTACTATGAAACAAAAACCAAAGAATTTTATGAGCTATGACTTGGTCAAATGGCTATGGAGGATCTGATAAACAAATTCCTGGAATTACTAAGGTTCATACCTTATATCCAAGAGGACAAAGTGAAAATACAACGATTCCTAAGATGTTTACCATAGTCTTACATGGACATAATCGAATTTGATAATCCCAAGTCCTTGAGTGAAGTATTCAGGAAAGCTCGAATGTGTTACGACCAATACAAACAGCAGGCATAATTTCCCAAGGCTTGGAAAGACAAGAAACAAGACTGAATGAACCAACGGAAGAAGGGATACCTGCTAGCTCCTTATCAGAACGCAACAAAAAGATTTCCAAGAAAATATTTTCACTCCAACATTCCAAACATGCAAGGAGGCGGTAAATCGGTAAATTTGGGAACAAAGAAATTTGGGGACAGCCCCCGTGAACTGTTAAAATGCTGGGAATTTGGAGAACCTCATATAAGGAGAAACTGCCCACGTTTGATTTTAGCAAACAAAACTACTGTTCACAATTTACAAGAAGCCTCTACAGTAGGGGATGTAGGAAAAAGCTTACATTGGATCAATGCAGCCATGGATGGCCAGCAAGCAGACCCCCAGTCCTCTATGGTGGAAATTGAAGGTAAAATCAATAACACTAAAATTTAAGTTTTAATTGATCGTGGAGCTACATTAAGTTATATCACTCCTAGTATAGTAGAGTCAAATAAACTTAAGAAAGTAAGACATGCAAAATCTTGGCTGGTACAACTAGCAACAAGAATGAAAAGAAAATTTGTCGACTTTATTTCTGATTATGAGTTCAGTTTAGGTGGTCAAAACATAAAGACAAATCTGAACATTATACCGTTAGGATATTATGATGTAATTATCAGAATGGATTGGTTAGAAAGGAATAAAGCAGTGCTAGATTATTATGAAAAATCACTAAAGTATAAGGACGAAAATGACACTGCTAGGACAATTCAAGGTATACAAAAAACAATATCAGTTAGACATATTTCAACAATGCAATTCAAGAAATGCATGAGAAAGGGATGTCAAGTTTATGCCATCCAAGTAACAAACCTGTTAGAAAAAGAAAATAAACCCAACTTGGAGGATTTTTCCGTGTTGCATGATTTCAGAGATGTGTTTGTTGATGAGATACCTGTATTACCCCCATGGAGGGAGATAGAATTTTCTATCGACCTACTACCTAGTTCAACCCCTATCTCTAAAGCACCTTACCGAATGAGTTTGTCAGAATCAACATAACTAAAAATTTAACTGCAGGAATTATTGGGCAAAGAATATCTCAGATTGAGTGTTTCACCATGGGGAACACCAATCCTCTTTGTGAAAAAGAAAGACAGAACTCCAAGATTATGCATCGATTACAGACAATTAAAAAAAATGACTATTAAGAACAAGTACCCCTTACCCAGGATAAATGATCTGTTCGATCAAGTATGTGGGGCAAATATTTTCTCAAAATTGGATTTATGATCTGGTTATCACGAGGTTAGGATAAAAGATGAGGACATAAGTAAAACAACTTTTCAAACAAGATATGGAAATTACAAATTTGTTGTTATACCTTTCAGACTCACTAACGCGACAACCACGTTTATGTGTTTAATGAATAATATTTTCAGTCAGTATTTGGACAACTTCGTATTGGTATTTATTGATGACATTCTAGTATATTCTAAAACAAAGGAAGAACATGAAGAACACTTAAGGATAGTTCTGCAAAACTTAAGGAAGCACAAAATGTATGCTAAATTAGATAAATGTGACTTTTATCAGAAGAAAATACAATACCTAGGACATGCAATTTCTTCAGAAGGCATTGTAGTCAACCCTGAGAAAGTAAGAGACATCATGGAATGACCGATCCCTAAGGACATAGCAGACATATGGTTGTTCATGGGAATCATCAGATATTACCGCAGATTTATAGAGGGATTTTCCAAAATTTCATACCCTATCACATCACTACAAAAGAAGGGAACCAAGTTTAATTGGTCACAAAAATGTCAAGACAATTTTAATAATTTGAAAGAATTATTAACGACCACACACATTCTAAAGGTAGGAGATCCAGAAAAAGACTTCACTGTCTATGTAGACACGAGTAAAGAAGGACTAGGTGGTGTCCTAACCCAAGAAGGGCATGTTATTTGTTATGAGTCCCGAAAACTAAAGGAACATGAACGAAACTTCATCACTCATGACCTAGAGCTGACAGCTGTAATACACGCCTTAAATATGTGGTGACACTACATAATGGACAAAATTTTTTTGTTATTGACCGACAACAACAGTGTGAAATTTTTGTTTAGTCAGTCGGACCTCAATGCAAGGAAAACAAGATGGCTAGCCTTCTTGAGTGAATTTGACTTTGAGGTAAGACATATCAAGGGTAAGGAAAACAAAGTAGTTGATGCCTTAAGTAGAAGGGTCCATGGGTTGTTTGAAATAAACATTAGCAGGGCAGAGAGCGACCTCGAGCAAAGGATAAAGACTGCAGGTAATAACGATGAAATTTACACCAAAACAATGGCATAATTTCAGAACACTACAGAAAATTCAGACAAAATAGATCTGAGTGTGTAAAAAATGGTCTACTATGATTTAAAAACAAAATATACATACCAGATTCAACAGAATTAAAGTTAACAGTTTTGGATGAAGTTCATAAGAAACCATATTCTGGTCATCTAGGATACCAGAAAACGATAACAACACTAAGAAAGTTATTTTAATGGCCTAATATGAAGGGTGAAACACCATAATACTTAGCTAAGTGTCAATATTGTCAGCAGGTGAAAGACGAACACCAACATCCAACCGACCTATTACAACCCTTACCTGTGCTAGAATGGAAATGAGAGACTATATCACTGGACTTTATTACAGTTTTGCCTAGAAATTAGAAACATAATGATTCAATTATGGTGGTAATTGATAAAATTAGTAAGTTTGCACACTTTATTCCTATAAAGTCTACTTTTAAAGCTATTAACATCGCTGAAATATTCATGAAAGAAATCTTTAGACTGCATGGTATTCCTAAAATGGTGATTTCGGATAGAGACGTAAAATTTACATCTTCTTTTTGGAAATAATTGTTTGCAGGGTTGAATACTAACTTGAATTTCAGCATGAGTTATCATCCACAAACGGATGGACAGACTGAATGAACAAAACAAATCATAGAATATATGCTACACATGTACATAGGAACAAAACCAAGCAAGTGGGAAGACTACCTGCACTTGGTAGAATTTGCATACAACAATGGATACCAAACTTTGGCTAAAATGAGCCCCTTCGAAGTACTGTACGACATAAAGTGTACGACTCCAATTAGCTAGGCTAACCCAGTTGACAGGCTCATGGTTGGACCAGAGATGCTCCAGGAAATGGGGAGCACAGTAAGAAAAGTACAATAGAACTTGAAAGAAGCACAGGACAGACAAAAAAGTTACACGGACCAGAAAAGAAGACACTTGGAATTTCAAGTGGGAGACCACGTCTATTTAAAAGTCAAAGCCCTAAAAATTTCACTAAAGCTAGGGAGATGTGCTAAGTTGGCACCCAGGTTTTGTGGCCCTTTCGAGATCTTAGATTGAATTGGACATGTAGCATACCATCTTTCATTCCCCGCCAATCTAAAAATTCATAATGTATTTCATGTTTCTTTGTTAAAAAATTATGTTCATGACCCTACTCATATGATCGATTGGAAATTGGTGCAAGTGGAACCAGAAGGCGAGTTCCAAGCGAAAACTCTGTGCATTCTGGACCGGAGAGAAATAACACTTCGGAACAGAGCCATCGCTCAGGTAAAGGTGCAATGGAAGAACTTTAGCCCCGTGGAGGCCACTTGGGAGGTGGAGGGAGATTTTCATAAATCTCATCCAATCCTGTTCCAAGAAAGGAACGAACACCGAGTACAATGTTTTATTGAAGGGGGAAATGATGTAACATTCCCCAAAATAAATTATTTTTAAGTTTGAAATTTCTTAGGAAATTATTTCCGTTTTTGGTAAAATTCGAAATTGGAAAGTTTTTGCCATTTATGGAAATTCTGAATTCTGAATTTAGTTAATTGTAATTAATGACTGTGACTATTGGGCAGAGATCTGATTTGAACCAACTAACTACTTGAATATGACACTTGTATGACACAAAATATTTTATATTATTGCTGATGAACACATGTAACAACTAGGTTAAAATCAACTGACCATGACTCCATGAGTGGGGAACATGTTGGAACTATCTCAGGGCCAATTATTACAAGTGGAAAATCAGGAATTTATCCATTGGTAAACCCTAAAAATCAGGGATTTGGAAAGCTGCAAAAATTCCCAAGGGGAAAAAGACCTAGACATAATTGCTTTTGGATATATAGCATATGGGAGGAGGCAGGACACTGCCTAGTATGCTAAGGAAAGGAATTATTTATTTCTATTATGAGCACTGTATTATGAGTGTGAGGCAAGGAGAAATAATTGAAACTAAAGGACTGTGCTGAAGAGAAGTTCTGAGTTCCCCCTCATGGGTTCATGGTCAGGCTAGGGGGAGAACGAGACAAGTGATTTGGATGTTCTGTTTTAAGGTTGGGAGGAACGTTGCATGTTCCATTTGTTATTCGGAAACTGTTTAAGATATGTCAACCTACTCTTTTCTCTGACTAAATTTTATATGGTTTAATAACTAGTAGAATGCATCTATTTAATTATGGATAGAAGTATTACTATGGACGGAAATCTGTTCGAATGTTGTTAGACTTAAGTACCGACATAATGCCTCCAAACTAATTCTGAATGTATCATCTCTATTGGTGTGACTGTTGCACAAATGCTATTCTATTTGATATATTAGTTGAAAGGATACATCTAGTTAAATTCTAGAAGAATTAATTTTGTCGATTAGATTTCTGGTGTAATAAGATAAACTTTAGGATAAACCTCACAGTTCATTATATTTTACTGTGTAAAACTATCTATTTGCGAAATGGGAATGGAATCAAATTTGTGTTTACATTTCAGTAGGAAATATACAGAGCCATAATACTTATTTACGATTTCCATTCTTGTACATATTAGAAATCAGAATCAATATGAACTCTACTTATGACAGGAATCACGATATATATATTTAGTATGTATATGTGTATTTATAGTTGGAAAACTGTACATACGTAAGGAACAATTGAATAGATTTCCTATAATAGGAGTGGTAATAATCTCTCTCTCTCTCTCTCTCTCTCTCTCTCTCTATATATATATATATATATATATACTGTTCCAACAATTATGTAGAATTAATTGTGCAACTGAAGTGTAGACATAATGATCTCACAAAATAGGAAGCGACTATCCTTTATAAATATACACATATATTTATACATGCAATTACAGGTATATATCTATCGGTATAAGATTTCCAATCCATCAAAACCTACTACTTAGGAAATCGAGTTTTGATGGCCTAAGAGAAAACATGCTCAGCCAGATGTAGTAAAAGTCACAACAATAATTTCTTCTTTTACATGACAGTATATATATTTATTGCCTTCAAACAATTTAAACATAACAAGAAGACTAGTACAATGACAAGACTGAAATAAATCTGCAATGATCATTATATCATTTCGAGTATACAAGAGAGAAATCCTATAACTCATTATTAAAGAAAATTATTACATATCCCAATCAGATCAGAAATTCAAGGTATGACCAGCCTTACACAAGTACTGCGTTTTACTCCAACAGTGAAGTGTCATAAAAAAATGGGAATTACTGTAAAGGAACCTGAATACCTTTTGTGTAAGAATGCCTGATATTTGAAGCTTCGGGGTAACAATCCTGAAAGAAAGAAAGAATATTTCCATTAGTATTTCACCAATGGAATAATATAAATTCTTAACTGAGACATATAATTAAATTCCCGAGATAATATATTTAATGAAATACAAATACATGAATGTGACAGTTGGTACTTAAGTCGGGCCTCTGGTAACATGCCACTTTCCCTCTGTATTTTACTGAAGCGTCATCCAGGAAATCGAAGGGGGTGGAGGGATGAGAGCTGCATGATGGGTACACTCGCAGTAAAAGGGCCCATCATTAGTGTTGGGTACCAAATCCTTAAAAAGAAAAACTGTCAGGAAGTAAACGTTTATACAACAACCAATAAATTTAATGAAGTGTGAATAATCGACCACAGGTTGAAGGATTAGTTTGGTCCTTCTTTAATTAGAACTCGTTAAAGAAAAATAGAATCCCGAGAGCTAAAAACGGTGTTCTCACTGCCACAACAACCACATAGAGTTAAAGGAGAAAGACTGTAGATTAGGGATAACCCCGGATGAAACAAATCCAATTGGCTATACCAAAGATTAGGTCTCATGAAACAGACTGCGCAACGAAGATTCACATCATAAAACCCTTAATATTTTCACTATTACTGTACAAGTCTCTTTGGATACATCAAGCATAGAAGAATACTGAATCATACTGATGTGTTCAGACAATACGATGAACTGCGATTTTGAAGGGTAAATTTACAACAATTAGAAAATGAAAAACTTTGATAGCTCGAAGACCCCATTAATCGATTTCAGAGCTAAGTTATTTTGTCATAGTCAAAGGAAAAACTCGAAGCTAGTAAAAGCGTGAGGTAAATGCTCTTCTACACGACCGAAAAACCATGTTGTTCACTAAAGTAGGAAACCTCAGATATAAAATCCATGATATACACAGTCAACCATGAAACTAGAGAAGGAGTTATGCCAAGCGGAAAGATCTCTGAGAAGTTCAAATAAAGAATGACATATGTATCAGATGCATAAATGCTAAAGAAACAGAATGAACAACAAGATTTTTTCACATAGTATAATGGATTTAATTTTGTTAATTAAAGGACTGGTACCAAGATAAAAGGAGACATGTGAGGAAACCCTAAGCACTGCTGGGATTACACCGTCATTACAATACTATAGTAGACCACGAAAACAAACTAGTGATACTAATAAGAAATTGGCCAAAGGGGCTGGTGCACACAAGAACCCTTTTAATGACACAGAGAAATCGGATAAAAATAAAAAGAACGACCAAAGTATGTCTTACCTCGCATAAGGGTGTCCGACCAGAAGGTCCATCCTAGTACTCCTCCCGCCCAGAATGAAAACCAAGCTCACGAGTTCCTGGCTATGAGACCGAGATAAACACCAACAGGGATGGTCTGTAAAGTTTTTGTAAATACATATATCCAGAGAGGGAAATGAAACCATAACGCTAGAAACCCCCTCCGAATAGAGTAATGGTGATGGTTGGCAAACCGTACCTAAGCCATGTGAGTATGGAAAGCTGTCAAAGATACAATGGGCACATAAGCCGAGCACTGAACCAAAAGAGAACACCATAGGACATCATAAATGTCGTAGGTAGGTCATTTAATTTGAGACAACGTCATCTCTATAGTTTCCTCAACGTTATTAATGGAGAAGTACGTTGGAGGTTCAGTTAGGGTTACAACTTCACCTCCTACTGTTCTGGTTACAAGTTGAAACTTACCTATCATTGCGTTAATCCTTATGCTCAAGTTAGTTAGCATGGATTCATTAAACGACAAGGAAACGTTTAGTTGCACCAACCGTTAGTCATAGCCACTCTGAGTTTTAGCGCCTACACACACTGGTGTCATTTCTAAATTTAACTATGTGAAATAGAGACTCGGTTACATGTCTAGGACGATACCTTGTTTTCAGGGTCACTTAAATTATATCTAACGAATTCCATAGTAATCCCTATGGTTTGCACAAATAGGATGGAATTCCTAAGGATCTGATGTATATGACTGTCATACAAATAGGATGGAAGTTCTAGGTGTTTATATCTTTATTTCACATAAGTAGGATGTAAGTCCCAAAATGAATATGATGGTTAGTTTTAAGTTATTGATGAAGACATGATAAAGTTAGTTTATGTACTTATATTCATATATAACTTACCCTATGACGTGAAGAGGTAAGTGTAAGATATGAAAGGTAAAAAGAAAAGTAAAAGAGAAATAAGACTATCCTGTAATATAGTTAGTGAATGCCTGAAGGTTTTTTTTTTGAAGACAAACGACCAACTCAAAGTATCCTAATTTTTTTTTTTGTGTAAATTTGGGTACATGACAACCTTACTGAAGCACACTTTTTTATATTGTGATAGTGATCCGTCAGGATTTTTCGAATGACTTATGGTTGAGTTTTTATTTGCATGTGTTAATTAACCATTGGGAAACTTAACGAAAGAGCGAGAAAATAAAATGAATTATACAGGCATTAACATATTTTCAGATCTGAAAAGCAATGAAAAAACAACAAACCATAATGCACAGGTTGATAACGGAGTTCGGCACAACTTTGCCTACGTCTCCAGGCCTTTTCTCTGTGGGGGAGGCTTCTTTATTTCTTTTCAAAAGCTTAATGGTACATCATTACAATGCCGATTGGCTTCCAGAATGATCTGGTCATGTTTGCCCAAATCTTTAGAATCTTGCACAAAAAACGGCACCTGAAACGGATGTTCGAAGCTCTCAGAAATCGTCCGACAGCATCTCCTCCTCAACGGTCTCCCTGCCTCAAACTGGCTTTGACTCGGCTTGCCTTAGCATCTCTGCTCTGAATTTCTCTCAAAATCTGTCCCCTTGGCCTCAAAATGGCCTTGGTTAAATAGTTGGGAAGTTGGTTATCCATCTCCAACTTCCTCCACGAATTTAGGCTCTAAAAATGCCTAATAACTCCTAAAAATGAGTTAATTACATTAAAAATGAGTTAAACATTAATTAAACCCAAAAGTGGTTGGAAAAACCCACTTTATAACCATAAATTGGTTAAATTCGGGCTTAGCCCCTTAGTCTTGGGCGCGCACTCCTTTGGCAAGGTTATATGGACTCCATATGGCCAAGCGCTTTGGCTAAGCGCTGGCCCCTCTCCTCCTTTATGCGCATAAAACCATACAATATAATTAATATTATGGGTTTTATAACATAAAAAATAATGTGGCGCAATGGTTATAGGACTATGGTGAAGGCTCTTAGGCTTAGTGGTTGGTCATGGGTTCAAAACCCAGGGACCCGAAAACTTTTTTTTTGAAACATACCACATTGACTATGACTGGGTGCCACATGGCACTTTCCCATTTGACGAACAAATGCCACTTGTCAACCATTGACTGGTCCAGTTGCCTGCCACATGTCTGCCCTGTCAGCAAACCTGCCCAATCACCATCAGCCAGAGAGTGCCATGTCATCTACTGCACAGTCAACATGCTGATGTCAACGTTGACTTTTTGACCAGTTGACCTTTGAGTTTTTCCCTGTTTGGGCTTCCGATCAGAACGCGATAAATTTCGCATACAGAGTCAGTTTGACAAAGTAAATATACCATCGGAATCGGGAAGACAAGACAGACACAATGACATTGGTTTCGTTAGATTCCGAGCACTTTCATTTTTGAGCATTTTTCATGTCCTGTCAGGCTTCTGAATCCGATTTCGGAGCACACCTCCCCACAATAAGACCTTTTGGTCCCCAAAAGGTTACTGATCAGTCAACAAGCTCAGGATAGGCCACCCGACTTGCTCTCTGTCTCTGAACTCTGTCCTGTGCACCTGTCTCATCACGATC
>ML789991.1:275993-291536 GCA_009831015.1 Picea engelmannii | reverse complement strand
CTAATCAATGTGTTGACGTACTTTTGAAACTTGTTTAGCTAGAGAAGATGATAAAAAATGTTCATAAACATGAGAAAAGTTATAAATAAGGAAATCCATGTGGTGAAAGGGTGTGGAAACATATTTTTTCCAGTTATCAATGGCCTCCCTAGATACTATAATGACAATTTATGGAACAAAGCTCTTAGATTTGTAAAATTGGCGAGGGATGCTTCCAAGCTTCAATGAAATAACTAAAAGGACAATAAGAATAGAACAAATTAGAAATAAGATCTAAACAATGAAAATATGTGTTAGTTTTGTTTTGAATATTGAATATCAACCTTGTTTTAAGTGGTGTTGCTTGAACAACTATTTACACAAAATAGCTATTTACACAAAATAGATAGAGAAGCAAATGGTCTAGGTAAGAAAAAAAATATTCCTAAAGGTTTAAATAGGATATAATTGATGACTAATTCCTTTGTTCATTATAAAAAAATCATAATGCCAATTTCACATCTAGGAAGTTACATGTTGTTCAAGAAGTTCATGAAGAATGATAAATACATAGATCAAATTTGTGGAAATATTGAGCACTTGAATAAGTCACAAAATCATTCATGCAAGACAATGGAACATTTGTAAATGAACGAATATAGAGTGGAATGCTAAAGAATGAATTGAATCACTGGGATGGTCGTTGAAGTTTTTGTAAGAAAATTGAAATATATAAGACTTGTGTGGGGGAATTAACTTATGGCCAGATTCTCCATGAGTTGTATATTAGTTATAATAACTAGCATAAGTGTGGATAAATGTCTTATCATTGCGAATCCTTTGGTAAAGAAAGTAAGTTGTAGGGAGATTGAGATGAATCTAGTTGTGTTGAGCCGTAAACAAGCTCCTAAGTTTTGAGAAAATATTGGGGCCCCTTGGTTTTTCCTTTGTAGTATGAAAATACATTCTATTGGGCTTATATTGAACTTGATTCCTCATTTCCTTGCAATCTAATCGTTCTTTTAGATGGTTAAGTCAGATAAGATATCATGTTATACTTTTTTACTTTCCTTCCTTAAGCTTTATTCCTCAATTGATTTTTGGTTTCCTCCCTTCGAATTGATTTTCATTTGCTCAAATTCTTTTAGATCAAAACCAATCCTCAAATAAAGACCTCCTTTCGCCTCTCCAAAATATTTGAATTTCCCTCCTTTGCTCGAGCTCTTTCTTTTAACCTTTTACCCTTCATTTGAATGCTCTTTAATTTCTTTTGAACTTTGAACTTGTTGACCTTTTCCTTGGCTCAATTTGGAAATTGGCCCCAATGGCCAAATCATGTCCTCCCTCCACTTCTTCATCACCTAATTTTCAAACCGAGCTTCAAGTTAACAAAAATTGAATTCGAGTTGTCTTTTTAAAGTTCGAGTTAAAGTTTTCTCTTTTCTTCTTTCACTTTCAAGTTTCTTTTTTCAAAGTTCAAGTTCTTTTCTTTATTTTTTCCTTTCAAAATTCATGTCCCCCCCACCCCAACAATTTCTAGATTGGGCCCATGCCCGAATATTTGAATTAGGACCCTTTCATTCCTTTCCATCCAAACTTGGCACTTGATTTCCCAATTGAGCCCAATTTTGAAATCAGTCCCTCCTATCATCTCTTTGGCTTCATACAAACTTTCCCTTTGGTTTGAAATTTCAAAAGTTATCGAAGTCTCTATTCAAAATTTGAACCCTCCTCTCAATTTGGTGATTAGCCTGAATCTTAAATCAGGTCTCCCCTCCACCAAGTGACCTTTTGGCTTGTCTTGATTTGGGGATCAACTCCGATTTCCAAATCAATACCTCCTTTAAAAATATTTATTTACAACTTTTATCCCTCTTTTAAATTCCTAGAACACTCCTACTGCCTATTTCATGATTCAAACTTTTTTTTCCTAACTCTTGAACTTAGAAAATGAACAAAATCACGTTATAATCCAATTTTATATTCAAAAAACAAAAATGGATTAGTTCAATGGAATAATCGATTTATATTGTGAAAACCTTCTTTCTCGTGAAGATCTTACTGAAACACACTTGTTTATATTGTGATAGCTTGATTGCACTGTTTTCATTTGCTTTTTTATGGATGAGACATGAATGGTTTATATGGATGACATGACAATTGTGTGTATGAATTAGTAAGAATCTCATGATTAAGAATCTAATGCATAGTAATTAAAGAATACACATACATGCATTGAAATCAAATAATTTTCCTTGGCCAGGTTACATAAGAAATTATCAATGAGGGCTTTTTTATTAATGGTTGGTGTACCTATTGGTAGACCAAGATGATTATTGTAATGCCCATACTTTCAATTTAAGTATTAAATTGAAAATAAATAGTCTTAAAATTATGACTACATATTAATTAATTTTTTTCATTTACTAGTGTGTTTGTAACTTGTGGGACTAGCCCTTGGTTAAGAAACCACAATCTAGGGGCATCTAAGTCATTGAAATCACCCAAGGATTGTACCCATCTTGGGCCACACCAACCCTTGGTTGGGTTTTTTAGGTGTCTCCTTCCGACTACAACTGGTTTCGAACTTGGGTCGCCATACAAATGAAATCCCTCAAAATCAATCACGCTAGTGGGGTTTGATGAATATATAATAATTAATTAAAATAAAATAATAATAACAATAATGATAATAAATAAATAAAAATATAAGAAAATAACCAATAAATTATAATAAAAGAAAAAGATAAAAATAAGAGAAATTACTAAAAAGGAACAAAGAAAAGCTAAATTAAGAAAACGTTAAAAAATGAATGATTAATTACCTAATGAAAAGTGTAACTCATGCATGGATGGGTCAGAATAATTCTATATAATGAAGGTGTAGAAGGAAGTGTGACATCTTTTTCTTGGGAAATTAAGGGAAAGGCCTTGAAGTTGACATAGGTAGTTGATTGAGGGATTGAGGGCTTTTAGTTGTCTTGGCTGAGGGGTTGGTTGGGAGGAGAGTCGTCCCACACACTCGATTTTGGTTAGATGGATTAAAGTTCAAAGCACTTCAGTTTTACATTCCTCTACAATGCAAGTAATTGTGTTTTGCACTCTCAGGTAAGTTCTTTACCACTCTCATGTCATGTGGATTATGAAAATAATAATGAAACTTCCTTTATTTTTATCAATTAATGGTTATAAATTTCCATGTTTTATATTTAATTTATGTTTAATATTTAAGTAAGTTAAATTGGCTAGTTCAACCATTACATATACACTCATGGTGTTTTATTACTCTACATGTGATATGTGTTGAGATAATTATCATATTCATGACATTATGTTAACATGTAGTTCCATTTATTATGTTGATGCAATTTTTTATATTTGATAAATATATGTTGAGGTTACATTTCTTATGATAATATCTCATGATGTGATGACATGCATGAGCATGTGGTGATGAAAATGATGTTGTATTCTCATGATGACATGAAAGAGTTAACATGTAGATTCTTTTTATTATTATAAGATGAAGAGGTTATGATTATAACTAATGCATTGGTTGCATGTTGCGAGGTGGTGATTGATAGGAAATCCACCAGTGGATCAGTTTATTTGATGATATTATGGGAGATGATACCTACCAAGGAGAATATATACAAAGTAACACCTTATGGGTTGGGGATAATCTCAATCAACCAACCTATTCTAGTAGTTATTTTGTCTTGTATATTCTCAACGGGACCATCTTGAGAAGGCCATAGTGACTGATATTAAAGTTGTGATGATGAAGTCTAGGAGAAGGCATGGAGTAGTACTCGTTGGTGGTGTTGTTGGATTGGACTTCGACACCCGGGGTTGGGTACCTAATATGGGTTGTGGAGGAATTTTAGGTCAACATTTTGAGATGTATGGGGTACATGAGTACCATACTGGATGACTTCTTGGGAAGATGAGGTCTTGAGCCTTGGGGTTCCAATTAGACCGATAGGATTTAATCCTAGTTTCGAAAGTTGGGAAGAAAATCTAGAGACTACTTGTGATTCCCTAGTGTTGTGATGTGGAATTTCGATGCTTGTTGTGGTCATTTGGCCGGCCCTTATACTAGTTGTAGTAGAGGGCATTGTGGAATATTGTTGATCCATTTTCATGTATCACCTTTAATTTCCAAGTTTAGAATTGTATAGAACCCATTCCCTCCGATTTTATTTTCATTTCATAGTCCATCGTGTGCTTATAGTTTCATTATATGATTGGGAAAAATTCCATATGTGCACAATACTTAGTTATTTTTATGACTTGTGTTATGTAGATATTCCTTGTGTGGTGCGAATATTATTTATTTTAAAACTATCCCTCCACGCTTCGCACAAAACGTTCCTCCACACAACCTATCTCTCGCACAAACCAACACTTAGTAATTTTTGACTTATTTTCATGTGTAGAGAAACCTAACACCAAGCATTTTCTCCATGAAATCCTTTATCTTGCACACCCATTGTTCCACACTTTCAACTGCTCCATATTACACTCCACATTCCCTAAAGTGTCTACTCTTTACTAAGCCATTTTATTGATTATGGTCGTGCAAAAGGATTTGCATGTCCCTATTCCCCACAAATTCCACTCGTTCACATAATCCCCACCTCAACACACTTACACTTCAACCAAATCTTGTGCAGAGAACTATGCACAACCCTTACATCTACATACTTCATATTCCCACACTCCCCAACCTCCTCACGTCCGCACAACTAAACCTTTAAAGGAATTATCTCTCTCTACCCCTGTTCTACACTTAGTAAAATATTCATGAATATTGTTAAGCTTGCACATTGTTGAAGGGTCATTTATGGTACATTAATGTATTCTAATTCACGAGGTAAAGGGTGGTGATCTGGGTTTAATGTGGATTAGTTATCTTGTTTTCCCATGAACCACTTACTTTTCAAAATAACTTCCATTTATGGTTTCCTATATTTCGAAGAAAATTTGTATGTGTTGAAGGGATGTTTTAGTAAATGTTGTTCATGCACTTAGCCTTTAAGAAACTCAAGCTCCATAATTCAGTGTCATGTATATCAAAGTGCATTGGAATAATAAGAAGTATGAAAACTAGATGGAGGAAAGAGCCTTTTTGTGGAGATACTGTTAAATATCTCATGCACAAATATAAATACTTCCATTGGTCAGTTGCATATTAGTGGTTTCAGAGTCTAACTCTTGAGCCTAAGTAATTTTTTTTTTTTTGGATGAATAGCTTAGTGAATGATGGTTGCATGCTCGAAGTTTTTGACTTTAAGGAGCTGGTTTCATGGTGTTCCTGTAGGTTTGATTCAAAATTAGAACAATTTAAGGAGGATTTGAAGGGAATAACCATGTTCCAATAACCCCCAAAACTTTTAAAAATATTCTTCAACTTCTCGATTTTAACAAAGGTCTCAAGCTTCCATACAATGATTCTTTTATGGCTTCCTAGAGTGGTGGGTTGAATTTTTTATAGTATTTCATGGATACATCCGTAGAAATGTCAACTGACCTTTTAGATATTGATATATCTTTGTTGGTGGAGCTGTATCAAATTTTTTCATTGCTATTCATGCATTTGATGGGATATGAATCTACTTATGAAATTCCTAGGTTAGTTTTATATGTCTTTCATTTTTCCTTTCAAAAATAAGCTATATTCGATTGGTATGAGGTAATATCGAATGAGATTTTATACCAGTTGGAAAATTATTTAAAGAATCAAAGATTTTTCATGATTTCATATCTGGCCTTAACTGTTGCTTATTGCAATGTTTTTGAGATATTACTCTTAAGGGGTAATTTGGATGCTGAGAATGAACTAATCCAATTATGGTACCCTTTTCTTTGGAAGCATAAGGCACCAATCCATTTTTTCTCGATTCATGATAAATTTCTTAAGGAATTTAGATACATGTTGAGTGGAGAAACACCAAGAAGAATAAATCAAGAGGCAGAGGATTTCCTCAAAGGAAAGGAAATTTGTGTACATGAATAAGACCATACTTACATTAGGTTGTATGGTTATGAGGGACGCCATTTTCTTCTTCGAACATTTTTTTGTGATAGGTATTTTCTTGCAGAGGTCTGTAGACAGTACAAAACATGGTCTATCCTTTTTGACAAAAATAGGAAGAAGCATTTCATTACTATTCGTGCATTTGATGGGACATGAATACACTTTTGACATTCCTAGGTTATATTTATATGTATTTCATTTTTCCTTTAAAAAATAAGCTATGTTTGATTGTGATTAGGTAATATCGAATGAGATTTCATACCAGCTGGAAAATTATTTAAAGAATCAAAGGTTTTTGATGATTTCATATCTAGTCTTGACCATTGCTTATTGCAATGTTTTTGAGGGATTAGTCTTTGTTGGACAAGCATTTTGGAAATAATATACATAAAAATACCAAGTAGAGAAGAAGTGCACAAAAAAAGAAGGAAGTTTCGGGATTGCGCATTTGAGGCATAGTCAGGGGTATAGTGTGCAGAGAAAAGAATAAAACAAAGGAATAAAGCAAAGAAGAAAGCAGGGGAAGAAAGCAGATGAAAAGGGAGGATGACAACCTGACATGCTAAATATAGAAGGATGCACAAAAGCAGGAAGAATAATAGTTAGAGTGAAAAATCAACATGCAGACGAAAAAGCAAGTGAAAGTAGCCCGAGCAACAAGTTAACTCGAAGTTATCATATATTGTAATAGGGTTTTTGGGATAAACAAAGTAGGGTTTTAATCCCTATAATTTATGTATAAATATGTAATGGTTTGGGAGAATAAGGGTTCCTCTGTTTGGGTTCTTCTAGTTATTGTTATGGTCCTATTATGTTCTATTGAAGAAGAGAATCTATGTATAAATACCAAGGAGATGATGCAAAGAGAGAGAGGCTTTCACTACAAAATGGCTAGGCCAGGAGAAAGGACATATAACCTTGATGTATATTTGTAAGCATAGTACATAAGCCTGAACCAATTACCAAACACGTAATAAACCAACCAACCATTGTGGACGTATCCTAGAGTTGGGTGAACCACGTTAACTCTTGTGTTGAATGTATTTTGTATGATTGTTCATGGATTATGTATGGATGCATACAATATTAGATTTGTCTTATGTATAATCATTGCACAATTGTGACGACTATTACAATAATGGGTTATGTTGTAATATGGAATATAAAGGTAATATGAATATGAACTCACTAAGTAGCTAATGAAGAACAATGACATAACAACACACACATAACCAATAAGTAAGAATGAATAGAACCATCACCTACTATTCCCTCACTACTGCAGAAGCCTGGTTCCTGCATTCCCAATAGATACCTCAGGTGAGACTTTATTTTCAAATAGGTGATTCCGAAAGGGTCGGTGTTTGAAGTGTTTTTTTAGTCAAAGAAAACTCAAACCTAGAGTCTTACAACCGTGCGTAGTGCCAACAAATTGTTTCGTTGCCGGGACCTGAAGTTTGCGATTGAGGGAATGTTTTGGAGGCTGACTAAGAAAGAGATCTTAGAATGGTTGGAAAGGAAGGAATGAGGGTTTGATTGAAAAGAGAAAAGAAACCCTTGGATGAGTAAAAAACAATGGATGCAAAGGTATGTGTACACAAAACTGCATGAAATTTTCTTTGGAGAATTTCCAATTATCTTGACAGAGTGGTTAGAAAGATTAGTGGAAAACATTGGAAGTTATAGAACTGCAACACTAAGGAATTGGACCCCTGAGTTGGTAAAAAAACTAAATTATGTAGGTAGTCCAACTACTCGTGCAGTTGATTTCTGTTTGGATAGTATATTAGGAGGTTATATTATAGAATTTTTAGTAGATTGTACCCAATCATACAGTGTTGTAGAAATGGAATTCTTCAAAGGTCTGCGCAAAAGGTTCATGAAATAATTAGGTACATGTATAAATATGTTGTTGTGTGACAAGTGTGTGATGACAATGTATTCTGGTTGCTAAGGGGCTTCATGCACATAGGGGAACCAGGGGATGACAAGAGGATAGCCTGAGAATATGAGAGAATGAAGGAAGTGATGAAAAAGGGAGGGAGAGACTGACGATGCAGAGCAATAAAGAGGGTATACCACATGAAGAAGACAAGTTTGGAGTCTTTCAT
Organism: Picea engelmannii; assembly: GCA_009831015.1. Taxonomy (NCBI): domain Eukaryota; kingdom Viridiplantae; phylum Streptophyta; class Pinopsida; order Pinales; family Pinaceae; genus Picea; species Picea engelmannii. The sequence goes on along the minus strand of ML789991.1, from coordinate 283,406 downwards.
GGGAAAACCTAAGCTAGTATGGTCCCCTATTCAGTTAAGGCTCACGAATCAACACAAAACAATACCGATTGGTTGATTGACAGGAGTACCTTTGAACATACATGGCGTGCGTAGTGTGGAAAACATTGAATTTATTGAGATCATGGACGACAATAAACCATATCCATCACTAATGGGACTGGAATGGGAATTTGTTAACTAGGCAATCATTAATCCAAAGAATAGGGAAATGATATTTGAAGTTGGATATTTAAAAGTTACTCCATCATTGAGCCCAACAGAAGGAAAGAGATACATAGAGCCAACAAGAGGAAATGGCATTGACAAATTGTATAACATGACTACATAGATGGATGATTATGTTAACCACACTATAGATGTTATGCTAAGTTGGAGAAGTATTAGTTCGTGTGCATCAGATTTAGAGGAAGGTCTACAACATTGGAAACAGATAATGCATGAAGTGTCAACTAGACGATGTGCATGCATGACCCAATCCTTGTGCTGGATTGGAACATAATCATGCAATCCACCTAAGTATGATGGGTTGACTGATATAATTTTGTTTGTAAAGGCACTTGAGGTGCAGGTACCCAAACAACAAAGGCTGTTGGCACTAGATGTTGTCCTAAAAGAGACTCTTGCTAAATGGTGGGATGCATATAAAGAAGGAATGGAAGACTGGTCATAGTACACATGACTAATGAAAGTAAGGTTTGGTATTGAGGGAAAAAATATTGTGCAGAAATATATAGGAGAGAGTGATCCAACAGGTCACGTTGAGTAGCGCAGGACCTTATGTAGTTCAATACTTGAAATAGAATGGACACATCGATTTATACATACACTGGATATGATTATGAAGAACAAGTATATAGAATTGGAAATGCACAGAGAAACAACAATATGAAAAGAGTTGACTCATAGGTTCAAAGTCACATTTACATTTGAACATGAATCTACATCAATAGATACAATGCTATAGGCTATGCAAACTAAGATATTCTCAGAAGAAAGGCTGATGGAGGTGGTACCAATGTGCAACACACACAGAGCTACTATGTATATCCATGAGTTATTGGATTGTTACAATGTGGCTAAGGAAGAATATGATGATGAATATCCTAGGACCTTGCACATATCTGAAAAATAATGAGAATGGTTAGTAGAAGGACCATATCTTGAGTCCGCTGTGTACAAACAACCCATAATGACGTGGAAGGTAAACATTGGGACAACATAGAATATGAATTTTGCACACATATGGGATAACTAGAGTGAAGAGACCATAGAAAAGATTGCAAACTTGTTGCGTGAATATCAGGACCTATTCCCACTAGATTTTCTGAGATGAAGGGGATAAATAGGGACTTAGGAGGGATGAATATTTCCTTAAAACCAGGTGCTAAGCTAGTGTGACAAAGGAATTACAGGTTAAATCCGAAGTACAAGGAAAATGTGAAAGCAAAAATAGACAGGATGTTGGATGTAGGAATCATTGAATCAATAGAAGAATATGAGTGGATCATTCTAATGATAGTGCAAGACAAGAAGACACGAGGGATCATGATTTGCATGGATCTAAGGAAGGTTGAATGTTGTCTATTTATTCTACCCATTCCAAGACCATTCACACATGAGATACTAGAGAATGTACGATGCCAATAGATGTATTCTTTCACTGATGGATTCTCGGGGTACCATTAGATAAAAATTGCACAAGAATACTGGTACAAGACTACTTTCATGATAGAGTGGGGGAGTTATCGGTATACAGTAATGCCCTTTGGATTGAAGAATTCTCCTGTGGTGTTTTCCAGAGTAGTGGTTGCAACGTTAAAGGAATTTATTCATAAGTTCCTTGAAGTGCTCTTTGATGATTGGACCATGTTTAGTCTACTGAAGGATCACATAGAGGTACTCATACTAATGTTGGATATGTGTAGATAGTGTCATATTTCTCTGAACTTGAAGAAGTGTAATTTTTTCACACTCTTTGGAATTTTGTTGGGTCATGTAGTCTACAAGCAAGGATTACTAGTAGATCCAACCAATATTGTAGTAATTCTGGATTTAGAACCACCTACATCAATCATAAAGCTTAGGGAAACTCTAGGTCATATAGGATATTACAGGAAATTTATCAAAGGATATGCATAGATTACAACACCGATGGAAAAGTTGCTAAAGAAGGAAGTAAAGTTCCAATGGAACGAGGACTGTTAGAAGGGTTTGGACACATTAAAGAAAAAACTAGTGATCGAGCCGATTTTGATCTTTCCATATTGGAACAAGGAGTTCCATGTTCATGTAGATGCATTTTCCATAGCTTTGGGAGCAATAATATCTCAACCAGGGGAGGAAGACATAGATCACCCAATTCCTTTTGCAAGTAGTAAGATGTCTATAACAGAGAATAATTACACCACTATAGAATGAGAAGGAATGGAAATGGTCTATGTGCTAAAGAAGTTCATACATTATTTATTAGGGTCTCACATTAAGATGTACATAGACCATTCAACATTAAAATACTTAGTGAACAAGGCAATGTTGGGGGGGAGGATATGTAGATGGATACTATTGTTCCAAGAATACAATTTCGAGGTTGTGGTGAAACCAGGGAAGTTTAATGAAATATCATATCATCTATCGTGCATACTATCAGGAGAATATGCAGACAATTTAGATGACAACTTCCCAGATGCACAACTATTTGCAGTTAAAATGGTGGATGATTACTTCTTGGAAATTGTGCAGTTTCGAAGTACAAGAATGGCTCCATCAGACATGACAAATGCGTAGAAGAAACAACTGGTAGTGAAATCAATAGATTATTAGTTGATTACACAGAATTTATACAAGTTGGGTGCAGATGGAAAATTGAGACGACGTGTGTTGGAAAATGAAATACCAATGATACTCAAAGAAGCACATGACATGATTGCAGGAGGAAATTACATAGGGAGAGAAAATGCACTAAATATTTTGTGCGTAGGGAGAGAAATTGCACAAAATATTTTGTGCGCAGGGAGAGAAACTGCACAAAATATTTTGTGCGTAGAGATTTGGTGGCCCACACTTCACAATTATGCTAAAGTATAACATCAATTATGTGATGTATGTCAAAGAGTGGGAAAGCCATCGAGGAGGGATGAAATGACTTTAAATCCATAAGTTACGTTGCAATAATTTGATAAATGGGCCATATACTTTGTGGTGCCAATCAATCCACAAGCAAGAAGACCAGGGGAAAGGTACATAATCACTGTGACAAAGTATTTGACAAGATGGGAATAAGTAGCACCAGTCACAGACTGCATCGCGGAGACTGTTGCACAATTTTTGTTTGAGAATGTAGTCACATGATTTGAATGTTTGGGCATATTACTCAGTGATTAAGCGACACATTTTCTGATTAATACAATTGCAACATTGTCTGATGACGCAACCTACCCCTCAGCGAGCGGCCGCTTCCACCAGGACCTTCTCCAACCACGGGCCCGAAGAGTCTAAGCTCTTCCAACTCCCCTCGGGAGTCATGAGTCACCCACAATAACCCCTCGGCAATCTCCCCTTCGGAAATCGGGATATCGCGACTCGGGAGTTCGCGGTTCACGTGAACACAAATCACATGCAAAACAAAAACCCGATCCCCGATGGTCAACGAGTCAACACTTCCCTCTACCGGAGATTTCCTTATCGGGAAATCGGCACATGAAATGCCGTGATTCACTTACACTGTGAATCCCCGAACCCCGAACTCCGATATGCTTCCACCTGTACTCCACTAGTGATCGCGGCCCCACATGCCATGTCACCTCCTCTCTCCTCTCTATCAGGGATCGCAGGATCGCGATTTCTCCGTTCACAATTTCTTCGCAGTGGAAGGTCCCGAATGCCGAACCCCGATCTCCCGGGATCTCATGCCACCTGTCCCCTGGAAATCAACGGTTCCTACTGATTCGGGAAATCACTCCTCATGATTTCAGCGGGTATGGGCTTTCGCCCCATCAAACGCCGAAGACCGAACCCCGATACATTGCCACCTGTATCCCACTAGCTCCCGGGGTCCCACGCTGCCACGTCTTCTTTGAGATTTCGCGGATCGCGGATCCACGATGCAAGAACTCCTTGGTGTCGAGAACCCCGATTCTCCGAACGCCAAAACCCTGAAGTCCGATGACACCTGTCCTCCACCTTCTCTGGAGGTCCCACTCAACTACGTCACTCCTACGCTCGTGCGATCGGGAATCGCGGGATCGCGATTTCAACTGTCATGGTTTCTTGCATTGGGAAATCCCGAATGCCGAAACTCCAATATCACGCCACCTGTCAGCACCTCTGGTGAGGCCTATGCCTTGACACTTGTCTCCCCCTCGTTCTATCGGAAAATCACGATTCAGGAATTCATGTTTCGTGATGCACAAGACCACTGTCTTCGCAAAACCCCGAACTCCGACTCCTCAGGATCTTGCGCCACGTGTCCCCTCTCCGATCAACAGCTTCGATGGATTCGGGAAATCGCCAGTTGCGATTTCAAAGAGCTTGAACTCTTGCCTCCGGGAACGCCGAACGCCGAACCCCGATCCTCAGGGATCCTGCGCCACGTGTCCCCTCTCCGATCAACGGCTTCGATTGATTCGGGAAATCGCAACTCGTGATTTCTTGAGGTGTAGAACTCTCACCTTACCAATCCCCGAACGTCGAAACCCTGAAGTCCGATGGACTTTGATTCTCCACACCTGTACTTAAGGGTTATCTCCCATGCAACTCTTCCGCGATCGGACGGTCCTTAGGGTTTCGCAAACTTCACGGGGGTTTCCAACCGTTGATTCTCTTCCTCTTGAGAATCCTCCGGCTTCTAAGCTTTTCCTTGGTTCAATCTCTCCCAGGCCTGTTCCTGAGATGCTTGCAAGGAACTATCCCTCCTGAGCTTTGTCTCTCTCCGACTCCTTCAGAGACTTCTCACTTTCTTCCGGTGCTCGCCTTCCAACAGCTCTCAAAGCGTTGAAGCCGTCTAGACCTCTGCGATCCTGTTTACACGGTCCAGTCCTTCTTCTCTCAGACTCGGCTCTGAGACTTCAATTCGACCTGCACTCACCTGCACGGTTCAAATAACCCAACATAACCCTAGGCAACAGAGAACAAAAGTTCAACTGCCCAGCCTCCTCAACGCACTCGATGCGGAGGAATTCAACTGCACTCTATGCAGGAATCTCCTGGCTTAAGCAGAGAATCAGTTGAAACTCATTCCCTCATTCCCTCAGGTTTCAAACCTGATATGCAATCACGTACGCAGCATATAAAAGATAAGCATATAAAGAAGCAAACATGCAAAGGCATAATATCAACAACACAGAGATCAAACACATCCATGGATTTGAATCAAAGTTTTTCCTATTAATTCAATATCTGTACATGGAGTTTATTCACAATCTCTCTGCTCTGTTCTCTCCTTGCTTCTATGCTAATGCTGAATAATAATCAATTACACATGGAGGGTGCCTATATTCGTTTTCCCTCCTGGAAAGATGAAACTGTCTAATCTACAACTAACCCTATCTACCAACATTTAAAACTGTTAAATGCCTGCTTATCTATATTACATTTCAAGTGCACTCAACTTTGAATGCCTTTAGTTAAACGACGGCGCAACAATACCAAGGTAGAATTCAAAATTTGGGTTTGCTGGCTTGACCAGCTGTCTCTTCTTTCTCCTTGCGCTGCTTCATATGAGGATGAGTGGATGCTCCTGCATCATTTGAGAAGTTTTAGATTCATCATCATAAGAGTACACTGTATCATCCTATGGCTAATGGGACAGTGGAAGCTTTCAATAAAATACTAGAGAATGCTTTGACAAAGATCTACAATGTAGGGAGAGATCATTGGGACTTAAGAGTTCCTGCGGTGTTATGGTCCTATAGGAAAACAAACAAAATGTTGATAGGACAAACACCTTTTAGGTTGATATATGGGAAATCAGTAGTGATGCTAATAGATTTTATTCTACCTAGCATGCACATTGCAGTGATAAATGAGATTTCAAACTCTAGTGCAATAGAGGAGAGATTGTAACAATTGGTACAACTTGAGGAAGATCAATTTGTCACTAGTTTCCATCAACAAGTTCATAAGGAAAGAGAGAAGGCATGGCATGACAACCACATTAAACATAAAACGTTTCAAGTGGAATATTTGGTATTACTATATGAAAAAAAGTTCATGTACCATCTAGGAAAGTTTAGAATGCATTGGTTAGGACCATACATGATTCAACATGTAATAGAGACATGTGTCGTGCAGTTGGAAACCCTCAATGGAGAAGTCTTTGGAGGAATGGCCAATGGAATTCGACTGCAACTCTATAGAAACGATCGACAGTTTGCGCAGTAATCTGGGTTGTGCTAGAACACATGTATCATAGTAAATTTACTATAGTAGGATGATAAAACATAGAAAAACATATAAAAAGTAGAAAAGGAAGAAAACCAAATAAAAAAAATAGATGTAGAAAAAGAAAATATATTACAAAGGAATAATAACTTGCACAGAAGGAATGACTATCACACATTGGGATGGAACTGTGTCAGTTAAGACAATAATCCACATAAGAAAAATACTACGAAGAAAACCGATGCAAAAGCATGAATAATTTCGCAGTTTGGCATTGATAATACTGTTAAAATAATTAAAGAACGAAAAAGATGGTAATAATATATTAATGAAAGGTCATAAAGATGTCGTATAATCTTAAATGGTAAAATCCACTGTAAATCACGACATATTGGAAATACGAGGAAAAAATCACATGATGGATTTGGTAATAAAGCCTCATTTATTTAACCATTCATCAACCCTGTTGGAAGATTGGAATAGTTAGTTAAGGTGTGAAGAGACATGCATAGTTGGAAAGGAGGCACAAAAGCAGTCGAAGGTCGCTAAACATAAATCATTGTTACAGGAGCTACATGCAAGAACGAGCGAACCAGATCAAATAAGAGCAAACTCGAGTGACTTAGAGCCAAACTACAACTACAAAACGACAACCACAAAGTAAGTAAAGGGACTTGTCACATAAAACGATGGCCCCACCAAAAGTTGGAGTGCCATAAAAAATGACACAAAAGCAATCAAAATGACCATTATATGCACTAGAGGTTGAGGAAATACCTAGAGCATCATCTTCAACCTCACATGAAAGATTCCACAAGGATTATATCCCATCAAGGAAAGACAATGGACCTCATGTCAAAGTAACAAAAGATGGGAAATACCCTTTGGTGAGATCACCAATCCCACCTAGTGTAAGTGTGGAAGAATACATGCTAAAAAAGGTTACCTCTCTCAAATTTGTAGACCATGATATCATAGATGAGAAAAAGTTTCTTGAGCTGGCTAGGGAAAAGT
>ML789991.1:206960-230634 GCA_009831015.1 Picea engelmannii | reverse complement strand
AAAAATTTACCTCTGTCGAGAGAGTCATGGATTATCCCCTAGCCACTTGATCTCTCATCTGTTAGAGTTAAATCCCTTATGAAAGTTTTTCCTATGTCGACCACTCATAGGGTTCGAACCACATTTTTACACAGTTAGGCTTTAGACTATGTAATGGGTCCTTACTGTAAAGTTATTTAATTTTAGTGACTCATTGTGAACAATGCACAGGTCGCATCTTATATGCCTCTTTTGGATGCTTATTGAAATACTTCCCTCACTGTGATTGATGCCCAAATCGGAAAATTCCACTATGTTCTTTCGAGAAAATTAAAATGTAGTCTCTGTTTAGAAGCTGACTTGATCGCGGGATCTCGACCCCTTTTTGGGTTTTTTTTTTGATTTGGGAATATGTAACGGGAATTGGATGTGAACCCATGGGTTTAACCATGTTTAGGCCTATTTTGTATGCATAAATAAAAGGCTAGGCAATGTAAGAAGTAGTTGAATAGTGTGCAAGTGTTGTGCAAGTTGGCTAAGTGCTAAGAGTTGGATCTGCATGATCAAGAATTGTAAGGCTTCATGCATACTGTGTGAGACTTGCAGGGCTAAGTGAAATTCATTGTGAAGGATTTGTCCTGTAACCCAAGGAAGAAGGATCTAGCGAGCTGCACAGATCTTCTGTCCTATGCAGAGTAAGGTTTTTGTGGCTCTGTGCATGTAGATGATTGATTGAAGCTAATAAAGAAGAAGAGTTGGTGGACGTAGCCCCAGGGTGGGGGTGAACCATGTAAATACTATGTTATTCTTCTTTGTGCAATGTCTTGATGCATTTATGTGTTATTTTATAAGTGCTTGATAGAGATAGATAGATAGATCTGTTTATGCTTTGTGCTTATGATGAATCTGGATGTTATATCTGATATAGATGAATGTGATTAGTGCTTAAATTTCTTGGATCTGATCCATTTATTTATGCTAAGTGCTTAAATACATTAGGTCATGGTGAATGCTGCGATGCTCTATTTTATCTACGAAGTAGATATTAGGTAAAAAATGATGAAATAATGGTGCTAAGTGATTTATTAAGTGTCATAATCAAAGATCGGTGTCCCAGCTAAGGTTGCAGACACTTGCGTCCTGCAAACACCCCTACCTATACCTCGGGTGAGACTTCATCTACTTTGCAGGTGTTGCTGAAGGGGCTAGTAGTTAGGGTTTTGTTGGCGCATTGTTGTAGCGTTGAATCCTGGGTCTTCCCTTCTGCCAACATATGGTTCTGTTGTCGGGAACTGAAACTATGATTGCTGGGAACCGAGGAAGAAGAAGCTTTGTGTGTATATCTATTGCTCTAGTGCGCAATACTCTACTAGTTTGGCAAGCTCTGTGCTAAGGAAAAGAAGTCTGATCTGAATAAAAGAGGTAAGATCTGGAAGCTTTGTGTTCTAAGAAAGACAAAAGTGATACTTTTTTATTAAAAGAGGTAAGATTTGAAAGCTTTGTGATTTGATAAAGGTAAGAATATTGAAAAGATTTAGATATGAAAGATTTGTGCTCTGCAAAAGTAAGATAAGTGGAAATTTTTGTTTCTAAAGCATGGATCTAGGTATATTTGATAGATTCTGTCCTAGATTGAAAACTAGGGTACTCATAGATGAAATAAGGTTTGATATGAATAGATCTGATAAGAATAGTGAAAAATATGTTATACCTATGCATAGAAAGAATGTTTGGACTAATAAGTGTATGCRGGATCCTAGAAAGAATTTTTTGCAGGTTAGCTACCRTGATCCTAGTGCACAGTAMAAGAGAGCYTGGGGATCATTTAAGAGAAAGAGAGGATTAACCCTTTGTTACAGTTGCATAAAACTAAGACATCTTTCTAAGGAATTCTCTAGAASAAGACCTAGTTGCCTTTGTTATAARTCTATGGACCATGAAGTATTGGATTGTCCTAGAATGATTGCTAAGTTTGAAGGAATGAAAATGAGACAAGAAAACCCTAAGGCAGATCCATAAACTAATATTATGACAGAACCCTAGAAAGAATCAGAGAAAGTATTTCTACAGATAAGAAAAACCCTGAATGATCACCGACATGTCAGATTATCAGGGATCTTTAAAGAAAAAGAGTGCATTGAAGAAAGAATAGGAGACTTCAACATTGACTGTGTTCTATATGAAGAAACAAAGGTGAATATCATGACAAAGAGAACGTGGGAAGCTATAGGGAAGCTTTCTATGATTCATTCACTAGGAGGAATAAGAATATTCAAAGGAAAGATGATAAACCTATGTGGAAAGCTCACCTGAATATCTATGAATGCCAATGGAACTTCGACAGAGGAAGATTTTGAGAATATTATATTTATTGAGAACAGTGCCCCATTTACCATGCTACTAGGAAAACCTTGGATTGAAAGAGCTCAAGCTAGAAGGCAAGAAGAAGAGGAAGTTTTAGAACAAAAGAAGCAAGAGTCAAAAGAATTCATGACTAGAAAGATCGCACACTTGATTCAAGAACAAAAGAACAAATAAAATCCATTTAACACTAGAGACCCGGATGTCGAAGTTGCAAGAACACTAGAAGAACCAATGAAGATTGAAGTAACTATTCCAGATAAAGAAGAAGGATCACCTGCGAATCTTAGGAAAGGATCTCAACAACGTGAAGTCACTATGTCAAAAGAAGATAAGAATCAGAATGGAAAAAGGCATACTAAGATGAAGCTCACTTGGAAGAAGGCTAGAAAGCTAAGTAAGAAGAGAGATGAGTTGTAGAAGGTTCCATAGGAAACTTCGCAGAAGGGAAATTTGCAAAATTGGAACTTCGTCGGGATATCAGAACAATGACACATGGCACTTCTCCATGACGAAGCAATGTAGCCATTGGGGAAATTATAACCATTAGACCAATGCTCCGAATAGGTAGAAAGACATTTATGGATAGAAATCTGACTATTCGACCGTTGGGACCGCGCCATAATGGACATAACATAGTTAATGAAGGCTTCATACTCATTGCAAGCGACCCGTTGCTGAGTTACCTATTTATTCCGTCGTGCCATGCACCGAGAACACTTTTTCTAATCATGAACTTGAGCTTGCAGACTTGTTTAGTTTACACAGTGGTCATTGTGCTATTTCCCTCTATCCTCTTATAGTGTCTAAGTTACCCTCCAAACCTGAGATTGTTAACCCCGAGTATGTATGTCGGACGAGTTGAGCGTTGCCGAGAAAATTGTTGAAGAAATTTTGATTGACCTCATGTCTGAGAGAGTCATGTTGATGTCTACAGGTGTACAAACATAGTCAACAAGAGGACTGCCAACCTCTCCATCCATTGCTCCCAGTGTCGGACTATCCCAACCATCTTATGAAAATAGAACTCAGCATAGGGATGATCTAGTGAATGCCAAATTGATCCCAAGCATATTACCTGCCTATATTCCACCTCTGAGCGACACAGTAAATTGAGACAACGTGCCCAGATATTTTGAATACACCTTGGTTGCTGTATACCTCCCGAAGGGGATACGTGAAGTTCGAGCAGACCAAGATAAGATTGCGGCGTTGAATTTTAGCGACTTCAACCTTAGAGATCGCAAAGTTTACAACATGCTCACCCCACATAAGTACCTGACCCAGACTAAGGGGAATTTTTTGAAGATAATAACCCATTCGTGGACTATGAACCTCACGCAATCCACCCTGCTGAACGTCATGAAGATTCCTCACTTCAAAGGACACCAGGAGGTGAATGCATGTGTCAAGTTACTGCTGTCTGTTACCATGGAGGTTATTTGTGGCTAAACCACCGTATAATAGTTGATTCGATGCTGATTAATCAGATCATGGGGTTGTGTATTCAAGGACCCAATCCACAAGAGTTTTACCCTGGAAAACCCATGGATCGCGCGCTCACACAACGGATCAAGGAAACTTATGGAGATGTTGAGAAGGGCATGTGAGGTTACAAATTAGATTCTATATAGAGTGGCAGAGTGTGCCTCGCCTGTGAGTTGATTGTAGGGAAGTTAGTCCGAAAGAACCGACCCACCCAAGTCACCGGTTTTGTAGTCGACCTCCCAGGCAAGTGCGCAGAAGGCCTCCAGATGAACTGGGTGAAGTACATGATGAACCGGTTGGAACTCAACAGCAGAGAAGCACAAGATCAAGGATATGAATTTCATTTCAGATGGATTTTGATACTGATATCTTTTATTGTCTGGGAGATTCCAAAAGGTACGACCTTCCCGGACGTCGAGCCTTTTGAACCACTGGCCGTGAAGTTCAATACACTATGGTACTCAAGATAAATGAATAAATAGTGGAAATCAAATGCTATTTTTCATACCTAATACAATCAGTTGAAGGTATCCATATAGTCCGAGCCTCGCATGACTCCAAACACTCTACACCGGTTTAGGCCTTTGATGAAGTTCAACGCAGATCGTCATTTTACTTACATCACAGTGCGTGCTGACGAACAAAAAAAACAACTTCAATCCTACTACAAACTGACGGAGGAGGACTTGGAGGAGATCAACAAGTACTGGTCGGCAGACCTCCTTGTTCCAGTATACCGTGCGGAGATATCCAACATCGTTAGCCCAAAAAATGCACAGGATACACCCTGACCTAGCGGGGAAAAGAAAACTAAAGAGGTCCAAGAATTAGATAGCACATCCATGAAAAATGCATCCATCTCACCAGAGAAAGGATGTGATGGAGAAGAGTTAGGTGAAAAAGAAGTCGAACATAAGCAAGGAGACAAGGTTGATCTCCCGAAGAAGAGAAAAGGTTCTCCTCTGAAACCTTCATCCCGAAAGAAAGCGAAGGCCACCATGACCAAGATGAAGACCGTCCTCACCTCCGATGACTTCAAATTCCTCATAGTAGCCCTGAAATATGCTTCGCTAGAAATAACAGAGAAACAAGAAGCAAATCAAGATGAGTTGTATGATCAAATTGAGACTAAACTCCGAGGGGTACAACAATCCCTACAGTCCATCCGCGCAGTCTCCATTGCGCTGGGAGAGCTAGAATTGGGAGATGAGCCAGCTCAACTCCACCACTTAGCCGATACATTCGAAGCTTGCCTTCGACGAGCACAGGAAGAAACATCGCAAGCCACCCAGGATTTGACACAAGTACATGGGGTACTAGTAGAGAAATGTAGTGCTACAGAATGGGAAAATCTTCCTCTCCAAGCGAAGTTTGACAAATAAAAAAACACAACTACAACAAGAAAAGGAAGAGTTTCTCACAGAGAAACTTTAAGTAAAGGAAATAGTCAACTGAGCACTTTTATCTATGACTGTCATATAAGTAAAGGCCGAAGATCAAGTTCCACCACAAGTAACGAAAATTGAAGAAGTGATCCAACAACTACAACAACACATCACATACTTGGAACTACGCGTAGTACCCGAGACCCCAGAAGATGTAAGAGACCAAAGGGAAGCAACTGCCAGGAGCGTAGTTGAAAGGCTCAAGGCTCTTACCTTGGAATGTAAGCACCTCACTGATCGTAGTGCTCAGACCTATGAACAACTCACAGAGAACCCAGAACTGAAGGCACTGGAGTCAGAGCTCCAAGAGGCGAATTATCAAGACGAAAGGATACAGGTGCAGTTGAATTCCCTGTCAGCTATGCGCTCCCAAGAGAAACACACTGCATAACAACAAATCCGTACTATCCAAAGAAGAGTTATGGAGGTAACTCAGAAACTCCAACCTGTGAAAGATAAGGCCTATCAATTGTTTACAGAGGTAGAAGGCCAAGGAGTAGAACTAGAGCAGGTTGTCACTACAACTGAAAAATGTCTAGAGGGACTGATCAATGATGCAGTCATCCAGGAGTTCACAAAACAGAAGGTTGTGGCACAACAACAAGTTGAAGCAGCTTGAGCCAAGCTCAAGGTGTTCAAAGAAGAACTAGTCAAACCAGAGTGACTCGGGATGAGTCACAGGTGAGTGTTGGGGGCTTGTTGTCCCTTGACCAAGTTTTGAGAGATCCTTGGTCAAGTTTGACCTATTTTGGGACTTCGACATCCTGTCGAAGACGAAGCAAAGATTGCAAGATCTCAACCCCTTTTTGGGTCCTTTTTTGGGATTTGGGAATATGTAACGGGAATGGGATGTCGACCCATGGGTTTACCCATGTTTAGGCCTATTTTGTATGTATAAATAGAAGTCTAGGCAATGTAAGAAGTAGTTGAATAGTGCACAAGTGTTGTGCAAGTTGGATAAGTTCTAAGAGTTGGATCTGCATGATCAAGAATTGTAAGGCTTTGTGCATACTGTGTAAGACTTGTAGGTCTAAGTGAAAGTCATTATGAAGGCTTTGTGTTGTAATGTAAGGAAGAATGATCTAGCGAGCTACGCAGGTCTTCCGTCCTATGAAAATTAAGGGTTTTGTGGCTCTGTGCATGTAGATGACTGATTGAAGCTAATAAAGAAGAAGAGTTGGTGGAGATAGCCTCAGGGTGGGGGTGAACCACGTAAATACTGTGTTATTCTGCTTTGTGCGTTGTTCTGATGCATTTATGTGTTATTTGCTAAGTGATAGAGATAGATAGATAGATCTGTTTATGCTTTGTGCTTATGATGAATCTGGATGTTAGATATGATATAGGTGAATGTGCTTAGCGCTTAAATCTGCTAGATCTGATCCATTTTTTTATGCTAAGTGAATAAATACATTAGGTCAAGGTGAATGCTGCGATGCTATGTTTTGTCTGCGAAGTAGATATTAGGTAAATAATGATGAAATAACAGTGCTAAGTGCTTTATTAAGTGTCATAATCACAGATCTGTGTCCCAGCTAAGGTTGCATACACCTGCGTCCTACAACCACCCCTGCCTCTACCTCGGGTGAGACTTCATCTGCTTCGTAGGTGTTGCCGAAAGGGTCGGTAGTTAGGGTTTTGTTAGTGGGATGTTGTAGCGTTGAACCCTGGGTCTGCCCTTGTGCTGCCAACATGCAATGACATCCTATAATTAGGAATGCATGCATAATAGTGATGGTCTAAGATTAGAAAGTCTAAAATAGAACTAGTCAGTTAACTCCCACTGAACTAGTGTTACTCCCATTGAACTAGTGTGCCGAAAATATAAATTTCTCCAACAATCCATAGCTCTGTATAGGATCATTCTTTTAATATTCCAAGACCATTACATGATGTAACGTACCCCGGTCCAACTGAGGAAAATTACGAGAAAAAAACATGTTTAAAATAATATTTTCTACTTAATAAATACCTATAGCTTACCGGATACATATCACACATAGTTCTAACAACATATATTAAAAAAGTGAATGCATCAAGTAAGAAAAATTAAACAAAAATCATTCATATAAACCATTTTCACAACATAATAAATATAATAACATAATAGATAACATATTTGTTAATAATTAACCAACTGGTTGCGTATGACAGATGAACCTCCCAACCATAGGCGCTACTATTCCAAATATCAATAGTAGGCCACCCCTAATATGAGGCTATGAGTCCACAAGGAGATCTGACCCTCCTAGTTGTCCACTCTCCACACACAGTAGCCCCAACACCCAGGTTCCACTCTCACAATAGTTCCAATTCCTCTAGATTTCTTCCCCATAACCTGTACAACCCAAGGAATGTACCCCCTTCATTTCTCATAGTCCCTCAATATATACCATTCAATTATTAGGGATTCTGGTGTACTTGGTTGGCTAGGAATTCTCAGTTGGGGACTCCAGGAACTCTCATATGCTTCAAGAGTGATCACCGTATCCTTTACATGGATCTTGAACCATTTCCTCAATAGGAAATTCACTACAAGATTGCATACCATATTACAGGAACACATTCCTCTTTCCCAACATAAACACAACCAAACAATGGATTCCTTCAAGCACAATATGGCTAGTTCTATTCCCAACACTCAACTCCTCTCTTGCTACTCACAATATTCATGTAAAAACTTCTCTCTATGAGAAAACATGTCTGTCCAATTCTACCCCCTCCGCCCATACAAATTTCCTCTCTTTTCTTGAATTACACTCTTCTCCAAGCTGATTGTATTCATGCCCATACTTTTCAATAACTAAGGGATGTGACTTCTCACACCCACCCTCTTACATGAATTCGATTACTGGCTTTGGGAACACTCAATCATAAATTAGAAGGTTCATATACCAATAGTAATATAATTCAGGAATGTGGGTTTGGATTAATACCCATGCATACCTCCCCCTTGAACCCCTCTCTTTTTTGGAATCATATCCCCCCATCATTTTTCATCCCTTTCATATCGCATCCAATTATTACTATTTTTATTAATTATTCAATGCACATAATAAAAAATGTTTCCCACGGACACATTAAATCAATATGGGCTCTTCACCCCAATACATCAACTCACCATGTTAATTCACATTTATACAATTACATTATAATTTGTGGGGATTAAAATTGGGGATATTACATTCCCCTCCCCCTTATTTTTTCACTGTCCTTAGTGCAAAACACCCCACAAGTGTTCATACATATATTAAAACTATGCTCGTTGGCCTTTAATCAATATATATTACAATACCAGGCTCTCTAGCCTTTAATCGGTACATAGGATTTCCATCCCAATATCACGTGGTCATCCCAGCCCAATATATATACTTAGGCATTCTGACCCAAAAATATAGATACATAGGCACCTTGACCAAAAACATATATATAAATAGGAACTCCAGCCCAAAAAATATATATACATAGGTACCTTGACCCAAAATGTGAAAGATAATTTCACAATTCATCATTTTGGTAGCAATTACAACCAACAATATCTCATTCTTTGTGGTTTGCACTGCTTTCCTTTGTCTCTAGTTGCAATATATTTCATACTTTGTCAATTTTTACAACAATTCCAACCAAAAAACTCTTGTTCTCGTCAACCTGCACAACCCAAGCAGGTGTACTCCCTTATCTGCACCACAATCCCTCAGGCTATACCACTTCCCTTTTAGGGTTCCAACACAAGTTCTGACATGAAGTCTCTAAGTTGTTTCTCCAGGAAATCTAGATGTGATAATGAAATCTCCAACTTTCAAATAGTTTCAATGGTGCCTTCTACACAACATATTAAGAAAATTCTTTTAGCATAATTAACTTAGTAAATATGATAACTTATTCATATGGATGTTTCTCTATTTCACAAGAAACCATGGAAATTATTTATCTCACTGTTATATTTTGACACACCTTCATGATCCCATCCACCATGTCATATGCATGCTTGAGTTCCCTCCCCCTTTCCATCCTCACCCTCTAGGCTCATATATCCCCTTCATTTCTACACAACCCTTTGGGTGATCCGTCATTTTCCAAGGTGTTCTTGTGCAAGGGGAGTGCCAACTCACTACCACAATTTTACTGGAAATTTGTAACCTATGGAAATCATAGGTTTCCAATGTTGTAATAGTATCCTTATTTCCTATATTAAAGCTTTAATAGACATCATCTCATATGTATCACACAAATACAATCATCATGAGATATCATCATAGCAATTTTTACTTATTAATTTTAAAATCTATTTTACATATAGGAAACTAAGTTTCGAAGAACGATATTTCTTCTTAAGACGTTTGGCTCTTTCAACAACATGCATCGGTCTTCCTTATGGGATTACACCATTTCCATATCCAAGACCATTTTTCCTGCAATTTTTCTCAACTTTCATTCAACCAAACAATTGTTAGTATTCATGCACATTATCATTTCATTAAAACATTTGCAATCAGTCCATGAGGTGATTTCAAAATTATATTATTATGAAATTCAATAACTCCCAAATATTATTCATATTAAATGGAATGAAACTATCATATTTTTCACACACATTATCTAGCATATTGTGATTTTCATAATGAAATCAGACATTATCAACAACCCGGTGTGCCAATACCCATGGCCACATCCACACAATGCATCCTTGCATTGACTATGGAATACCACATATCCATGTCATGTATTTGTTGGCCCTTGAACAAGTTTTGAGGAAATGTTGGTCGTGTTTGACCATTTTTGGCACTTTGATGGGCTAGTCGAAGACAGAGCGCCCAAGAGAAGCCAAGATCGTGGGATCTCACCCATTTTGCAAGATTTTTGGGCTTTTAGGGTTTATGTAACAGGTATGGGATGTTGGCCCATGGGTTTACCCATGATTAGGACTTTTTGTAATGTATAAATAAGTAGCTATGTGATGTAAGTAAGGTAGTAATTGGATTAGTGCAAGAGGTCATTGTCTTAGTGCATGACTAGAGTATGTTAAGACTTGCAGAGCTAAGTGCAAGTGATTGTAAAAGGATTTGTGCACATACTGTGTAAGGCTTTGTGCCGTGACCTTAATTTGAGGAATGTGGATCTAGTGCACTGTACACAGATCACCTGTCGAGTGTGGAGTGAGCTTTGTGGCTCTGTGCATGTAAGAAGATTGAAGGAGACTATTTAAGAAGAAGAAGAAGAGTTGATGGACGTAGCCCCACACTAGGGTGAACCACATATATCCTGTGTCGATGTGCTTTGTGCTATGTTGTTCATGTCATTTATGTATCTATTTTCTTAGTGCACTGTTCTTGATGTATGATAGATAGATCTATGAATGATTAGCACTTTATGATGTGAATGAATGTTAGATCTGAGATTATGTTATGTGCTAAGAGGTTGTAAGGGTTAGATCTTGTGTTTTTATGTATCTAGGGTTTAATTTGTGATGCGAATGGATTTATGAACTAATGAATGCTATTGGCTAAGTGTTCTATAAGTGTTGTAATCACATATCTGTGTCCCAGCTAGGTTGTAGACACCTGATTCCTACAAACCCTCCTGCCTCTACCTCGAGTGAGACTTCATCTGCTTCATAGGTGTTACCAAAAGGGCCGATAGTTAGGTTTTTGTTGGTGCACTATTGAAGAGTTAAACCCTGGGTCTGCCCTTGTGCCAACAAATGGTTCTGTTGCCAACACCTGAAACTGTGATTGCTGGGAACTGAAGAAAAGAGAAATATATGTGCATATATCTGTTGTTGTAGTGTGTAGTATTCTACTTGACTTGCGAAGCTTTGTGCTAAGAAAGAGGCATGATCTGAAGAAAAGAGGTAAGATCTTAAAGCTTTGTGCTCTCGTAAAGTTAATATAAGTGGAAATGTTTTCTTTGAAAGTATGAATCTAGGTATGTTTGATAGCTTTTGTCTTAGTCTGAAAACTAGGGCACAACTAGAAGAAAGATTTGATCTGAATAAATTTGATATAGATAGTGAAATATATGTTATTCTTATGCATAGAAAGAATTTTTGGAATAAAAAGTGGATGTAGGAACCTAGAAAGAATTTTTGCAGGTTCTAGGTCCATCACTGTGATCCCAGTGCACACTACAAAAGGTTGGGGATTGTTTAAGAGGAAGAGAGGATTGAAATTGTGTTATAACTGAATAAGACTGGTACATCTTGCTAAGGAATGCCTTTCTATAGGTCCTAATTGTCTTTATTGTAAAGCTATTGATCATGAGGTTTTGGATTGCCCTAGAATGATTTCTAAAGTTGAAAAGATGAACATGAGACAAGAAAACTATGAAGAAGGTCAAGAAACTAAGGATATGTTAAAGAACCAGAAAGAATCATAGACTATGTTATTACAGTTGAAAGAAACGATGAATGATCACAGAGACATCAGTTTACTAGAGATCTTAAAAGAGAAGCAGTGTATAAAAACAAGACTAGGAGAATTCAACATAGACTGTGTATTAGATGAAGAAACACACGCAAATGTTATGCCAGAAAGTACTTGGGCAATTTTGGGAAGGCCTGCTATGATTCCTTCATTGGGAAGGATAGGATTGTTTAAAGGAAAGATGATAAACCTATGTGGAAGAGTTACTAATGTAACTATGATGGCTCATGGAGCATCGACCGAAGAAGAATTTGAATTTATTAAGTTTGTTAAGAACAACGCCCCTTTTGCACTTTTTCTAGGAAATACCTAGGTTGAGAAAGATCAGATCCGAAGGAAAGCAGAGGAAGAGGCCACATAACAAAAAAAAAAAGAATTAAGGGACTTCATAGCTATAAAATAGAGCGACTAATACAAGAACAAGAGGACAAGTCGAAGCAACAGAAGGCAAGAGAGTTAGCTGTTGAAGTTGAAAGAACATAGGAAGGCTTGAAAAAACTGTCCATGGAGGAGAGAAGAGAACCTACCCCAGAAATAGTAAGAGAAGAAGTATTACCCTTGAAACCTTTGGAGGACCCTCAACAATGTGAAGTTACTATGCTAAGAGAAGATAAGAATAAGAATGGAAAGAAGAATCCAAAAATTCATATCACAGGAAAGAAGGCAAGAAAGCTTAGTAAGAAGAAAGCAAAGTTAGAAAAACTGCAGGAAGTTCCAGATAAGACTTCGCAGAAGGCAGGCTTGCAGAACTTGAACCTCATCGGAATAACAGAACAACGCAGAATGGAACTTTGCCGTGATGAAGCTATATGACCGTTGGAGGCATCCCGACCATTAAAATGACGCTCCAGAATGGTTAAAAACATAGTTATTTCTAAAAGAGATTTCCCTTGGACCGTTGAGAACACACCATAACAAATGGATTCGTATTGATTAAGGGATTTCGACTCGTTGAAGGAATCCATTACGAAGTTGCTTATTTAATCCGTCGAATGCTGCACCAAGACCACTTTTTGAAAACTCAGATATTTGAGCTAACAAATAATTGATCACATACCGCGTTGTGTTGTCTAGACCTTGCCATCAGTCTTATTTCCTTGTCTGTCTGTTCTCCTACCTGAGTTACTTGATCATGAGTGTGCATGTTGGGCGAGCATAGCGTAGTAGAGAAGTCTATGGAGGAGATCTTAATAGACCCTATGGCTGAGAAATTCATGTCTGTAGGGATTCATGCATCATCGACTGGAGGATTGCAAGCATCCCCCTCGGCTGTACATCGGTCTAGCCGAACCACGACTGAGAAAAGAAGAAAGAACCACGACGATCTGGAGAACGTGAAGCAAATCCCGTCGGTCTTTCTCGACTACATCCCGCCTTTGGCTGGCATGGTTAGTCGTGACAACGTCCCGCGTGATTTCGAGTACATTCTCATCACTGTGTACGTCTCGAAGGGGATACACATAGTCAAACCTCAGTTGGGACTAATCCCAGCTCTCAAGATCAACGATTTTAACCTTGGAGATCAAAAGAAGTATGTGATGCTCACACTGCATAAGTAATTGGTGAAGATGACAGGGAAGAAGCCAAATATAGTCCCCCAACTGTGGATCAAGGAGATTGCGATATCGATGATATTAAACGTGATGAAGATACCCCACTTTGACAGACATCAGGAGGTTAATGCATGCGTTAAACTCCTCCTGTCATGCTACCATGGAGGTTACCTCTGGTTAGATATGTGCATCACTTTGGATCCAACACTGATCCACATGATCACTAGATTGAGCATGAAAGGACCAGACCGTCACCAATTCTACCCAGGGAAGATGTCAGATCGCTCCCTGATGTAGCTAATAAAGGAAGCTTACAGAGATGTGGAGAAGGGAAAGTGAGGCTACAAGGTAGCTTCCATCCAGGATGGCATAGTGCGCCTAGCTTGTTAGTTGATAGCAGGCAAGCTCATCAGAAAGAACCATCCTATGCAAGTCACAAGGTTCATAGTCGACCTCACAGGGAAGTGTGTCGAAGGAATGCAGATGAATTGGGCAAGCTACCTCGTTAATGAGTTAGAGAAGGACTGTCGTGAAGTGCAAGACCAAGGCTATGAATTTCACTTGAGTTGGTTGTTTATTCTTATTGCATTTGTCTCTTGGGAGATGTCGGAGGGAGAGACATTGCTGAAAGTCGAGCCATCGGATCCATTGGTTGAGAGGTTTACCACCTTGTGGTATACGAGCGATATGGTGAAGCGGTGACAATCAAATACATTGTTCCATGCTTACTACCTACAACTCAAGCACGCCATTGAATCATTCCCCCGAATGACCCTGAACACCTTGCATACATACAAGCCACTAGTGAAGTTTCGTATAGATCGACACTTCATCTACATCACTGTGTGTAGGGATGAAAGTAAAGAGGAGCTGCAGTCCTACTATAAATTGACCGATGAATATATGGAGGAGATAACCAAGGAATGGCCAGCCGATTTCCTTGTACCAGTCGGGGATGCTGAAGTCTCTGACCCTGACATCATTTAAATTCCTTTGGTCACCCAAAATGAGTATGATGGATAGAGAAACACAAAGAAAAGGAAGAAAAAGGAGGAAGCGCAGGACATAGACAGTGAGGAGAAGGACAACGCATCGGAGGAAACTCTGCCTAACTCACCTGTAGGAGGAGGAGGTGAAGAAGTAAACCAAGAGGAGGAAGGGGAAGAATACAAGAAAGAAAAGGGCAAAGTGACACCGCCAAAGGATCCCCTTATAGAGGCCAAGACGTCAAAGAAAAGCAAGGTTTCTCTGCAGAAACCCTCAACGCGGAAGAAGACCCAAGCCAATAAGCCTTAGTCGCAGAATGTGCTCAGAGTGGATGATATCTAACTCATCATCACAGCTGTAAAATACACCTTAGATGATATCCTGCAGAGACACCAAGCGAAGAAAGAAACATTGTATGATAGAATTGAGAAAGAACTGAAAGACATCTAGCAAGCTATCCAGACAAGCCGTGCAGTTTCTACTGTGCCATCTTCAGCAGAGAGTGTAGAATTAGGGGATGAGCCCACCCAATTACGCATATTAGAAAATGCAACAGAGACTCAACTTCATCGAGTCCAATATGAAAATGAGTAGGCCACAGAGGCCTTGAAGCAAGAAAAGGAGGAGGCCTTAGAGCAACTTCGGGTTGCGTAGCAAGAGAAAGATGACCTTAGGGTGAAGTTCGAAGGGGACAAGGAGAAAATGCAGAAAGAAACAGACTAGGTGCTTGTAGAGAAGACTGTGGTTAGAGAGGCAGTAACTAGAGAACTTCACTCTGTGCTGGGTTTGGCACAGGAGGAGCTAGAGTCCACCGAGATGCAAGTGGGGAAGTTCGTTGAAGCCATTCAACAACTTCAATAAAGAGTAGCAGATTTATAACTTCAAGCAGTGCCGAGCACTCCAAAAGAAGTGGAAGATCAGCGGGAAGAAATCGTGAGGAGCGTAGTAGAAATAATTAGGGCGTTGGCCTCAAAATGAAAGAAACTAAGTGACTGAAGTGCGTAGACCTATGAGCGCCTTGCAGAATACCCGGAGCTAAGGACATTGGAGGCACAACTCCAAGAGGTGAAGCAACAAGCATTTACAATGCAAGCACAAATGAAACTACTAACTGCAATTGAGAAGATGAAGAGGTCATAGGAGCATCGCGTAGTCCAGCAGTAGGTTACTTCCATCCAGAGCAAGGTTATGGAGGTGACATAGAGACTCCAGTCGGTGTAGAACAAAGCCTACACAATTTTTGAAGAGATCAAGGGACAAGGCTCATAGCTGGAATAGGTGGTTGTAATAGTGGAACAATGCCTGGAAGGGCCTGCCACTGAGCAAGTAATTCAGGAGTTTTCTGAGAAGGAGGCTCTAGTGAAGTAGCAAGTTGAGGCATCTCGAGGCATTCAAAGTGGTATTACCCAAATCAGAGTGACTCAGAACAAGTCACAGGTGACTGTTGGGGGCTTGTTGGTCCTCGACCAAGTTTTGAGGAAATGTTGGTCAAGTTTGACCATTTTTGGGACTTTGATAGGATGGTCGAATACAAAGTGCCTAGGCAAAGCAAAGATCACAGAATATCACCCATTTTGCGAGATTTTTGGGCTTTTAGGGTTTATGTAATGGGTATGAAATGTCGGCCCATGGGTTTACCCATGCTTAAGAATTTTTGCAATGTATAAATAAGTAGCTAGGAGATGTAAGTAAGGTAGTAACTGGCTTAGTGCAAGAGGTCACTTGCTTAGTGCATGACTAGAGTATGACTTGCAAATCTAAGTGCAAGTGATTGTAAAAGGCTTGGTGCACAGACTGTGTAAGGCTTTGTTCCATGACCTGAATTTGAGGAAGGTGGATCTAGTGTGTTGTACACAGATCACCTGTCCAGTGCAGAGTGATATCTGTGTCTCTGTGCCTATAAGAATATTGAAGGAGACTAATAAAGAAGAAGAAGAGTTGGTGGATGTAGCCCCACACTAGGGTGGACCACGTATATCCTGTGTGGATGTGCTTTTTTCTATGTTGTTCATGTCATTTATGTATCCATTTTCTTAGTGCACTGTTCTAGATGTATGATAGATAGATCTATGAATGCTTAGCGCTTTATGATGTGAATGAATATTAGATCTGAGCTTATGCAATGTGCTAAGAGGTTGTAAGGGTTAGATCTTGTGTTGTTCTATATCTAGGGTTTAATCTGTGATGTGAATGGATTTATGAACTAATGAATGTTATTGRCTAAGTGATCTATAAGTGTTGTAATCATAGATTTGTGTCCCTGCTAGGTTGTAGACACCTGAGTTCTACAACCCCCCTTGCRTCTACGTCGGGTGAGACTTCATCTGCTTCGCAGGTGTCCGAAAGGGCCAGTATTTAGGGTTTTTTTGGTGTGCTGTTGAAGCATTGAACCTTGGGTCTACCCTTGTGCTAACAATATTCCACCACGTGAGTTGAAAGGTCTAGCAATCACTTGAACACATCATCCAAACTTTTCCCCATTTACTTGTTTGATCTTTTGGATACCTTCYTCTTCAACACATACAAAACAMTAGGAATATAATCCTTTAGTGCTTTTCGGTGTYGGTAAAGAGGTTGCAGTAAAAACATTGTTTATATAGGGGAAGACCATTAAGMACTTGTATGGCGCTATATCCCTCCCATTTCCAAGTACATCATGGCCTCACACATGACCATCCTTAATGAAATTCATTGTTACTGCAGGAGTATGTCTCCTGACTTGACTTAGTTATGATCTCATAACCAATGTAACATAATATGCAAATAAATTTCTCATAAATGCATTCAAGTAGTAAATAGAATTAGCTTACTCAAAGCCTCTTGCTTTACATTAGTTCAAATATTTGAACTTAAACTGAGGGAATTGTTACCTCAATTACCTTCATCATTTATGCAACATAAGAAACCAAATGCATACCTGTATGGATGTTATCAAATTAATTGATGCTACTTGAGAATTTGATATTTTGTATAAGCTCGTCGGATCCCTTCACCAATTCTCTTGGTCAACACTCTTACCATCCTCCTTTGTATTCATATGGATGGATTTCATATGCAACAACATCATCAACATCATTCTCAACCATGCTATAAAATTTTTCCTAGATACACAATCCATCATTAGTCTTATTCAAATATCACAACATTATTAAATAATGAATATATAATAGTCTCTTTATATATATATATATATATATATATATATATATAAACATACTACTCTTAGTCTATACTCATGTCATATACATGTTCAAGCTTTCCCACATGAACCAATGTACATCAATATTCATTAAACATTTAATCTTTCATGTCTATTTCATGCACATGCATTCTATCTTTATTGTATGCATCATGCATCAATTCTATCATGCACTCCAACGGATATTTGTTTCAACTTTATTTATTTATTTGTTGTTATAGATAGTTTTCCTTGAGTTCTTTTATAACCTTTCTTCCCTATGCACTTCCATTATTATCAACTATGCATCACTGGTGACTATTCTGAACCTTCTAGCCAAGCTCCACTTGGCCACTTGCACTTCCATCCAATATGCCTTATTGGCCACTACCTCAACTTGGGTGATCATGTTCCAATACTTACATTGATGGAACCATTTAGAAAACTAAATGATGTACTTCATATCATTCCATTTCTTTGATACTAGAGTATTTTCAACCCATCTTAACCATCAACCACATGACATTGTTTTCCATTATATCTAGTTGTTCATTGGATTTCTCATTTTTAAATACCTCTCTTCACTTCATTGAGTGATTAACCACTTGGCCACTTGATAACACTCTGTTCCAAATGAAAATATACACTTCTCCATTTGCACCTATGCCCTGCTTTCACTATGCACTCTAATAATAGAGATAATTTTCTTTCCCTAAATACTTTTTAGAAAAAAAATGAATACTTGTTGACTAGGAATTATTTTTCAGGAATTCCTTTGCCTTCCCTCATATATGACTCACTCATTCCATGAGTTCCTCACTTTTCTTTGGTGGCAAGCTCTTCATCCATCGTTACATTTATACCTTCATGGCTATGAAGTCTTGCCTTGCCTTTATGTGCCCACTAGTGACATTCTTCACCTATAGGATTCATGTCTCATGTGAGAATATCTATTGATTTTATTTTGCAATCCATTCAAACTCTGTAGCAGCTGAATATTGATCCTTTCTCTGTTCATCCCGAGTCCCTTTTCAATCTTGCATCACCTTCCTTGCAGCCCTGCACTTTCCTCTACGTCTATTTGATACTTCAACCAACTGTACAAGCCTGACCTACTTCCCTGTCCTAGGGATCCTAGGATTAATCTAGAATATATCCACATAATCCCAATTTATGGAACCTTATCTTCTTGCTAGCAATCCATTCTGACACAACACTCTTTTCTTGAGTGTTTCTCTACTTAATAACAATGCCATGTTATAAGCTCAACCACCTTTTTCCCATTATTAGGATATTTCACTTCAAATGTGTATCTATACTTATGCATAGGCACTATCATGAGCTTCAATACTCTTCCTTACCCAACAATCACCTCTGACACTCAACTCTATTAGCTAGGAATGTCTCTCCAAATTTTGACAATATTGGGAAAAATCCTTACAATGAGTAGTTACATGGTTCATGGAATCCAATTCCACTTTTTCCTGTAACTTTATGGAGAAGCCCAATGCTTCCCTAGATAAATTGGATATTATGATATTTTTTCTACTATATTACCTTTCCAATGACCATACTTATGCTTCAATCTGATTTATGAACCAAAAATTATGGCTTCCTGAAATTCCCATTCTGGTCAATGGTGTCCTTCAAGTCTACCATTAACATTCCTTCTAAATCCTTAAGAATTATTCATCTCGAAATTAAATTTTGGGTGTATATTTGGATTCTCTAACCCAATAAATTTCCAATGACTACTTTCTTTCTCAATTCTGAGCTCTAAGAAGAAATTTATAGGAAATTGAACATTGCCAATTTTACTCCTTTTGAGTACCTTTCTCCCTGGTGCAGATAGTATTAAACACACAATTTTTCCACTTACACAAGTAAATATATCAGGAATCAAGGAAAAATTTATATGTGAAACATATAATACTACTAACATTGAATTCAAAACAACTCTGATATTGTTAAACTGATGGTCCAGTCAAAATCTACAACAATATGGAGTTGACGACTTTGCCCCTTTGCACTCTCTCATGGATTAGTAATTTTAGCCATGTTCATGCAACCCTACACAAAATACTTTGGGATTTTGAAATAATATCAATTGGGTATGTACATGACTACCTTTTGAATGATCTATCAAAGTTTCACCTTTAATCGGGCCCCAGATTGATAGTTATGGCTTGCATAAGTTTTGATTGTTTTACATTTTTATCCCTATATGGTACACGTGTCTTCCTTCTCTTCTTGTACATTTTATATACCCAGATTCCAAACATGGTTCCAAATATGACTTATATGGTCCATAAAATTTCCATAGACTTCTCCTTTGTCCCAAATGGACTTCTGAGAAAGGAGTTATGCCCTCCAGAAGAAAACTGGCGCTGGAAATATACCCTGCACTGTTTTAACCGTAACTTTCTCATACAAGCTACATTTTGTGCTTTGAATAGCTCATTAAAAATATCTCTCTGATATTTTTTAATTAAGCTACAAAAATACATGTGGTTCTTTCAACACTTATAATTTCAAAAATTAACTCCTAAAAATGTTGTTTAGGGCCTCAAACTGCCCTTGCAAGTTCATGAGCTTCGAAAATATTAAAATTTCATAAAAAATTACTTTTATAAAAGTAATTCAATCTGATAATCCCTCTCAACAAGAAAGGGATTATCCTTCATAGTTATCAAGACTCTGTCAATGGAAGGGAAAAATTGTCGTATTGGGAATGACTGTGGTCAGATCTAGTGCAAGAGGAGTTTAGGCGGAACACCAGAGATGGATCTTCATCAAAGCGTGATGATGAAGAGGATTGTGATTTGACTTCCAAGGCAAGGAAAGGGAAAGGGAATAAATTCCATCCAAAATTCGAGTCTAAAGTCAAGAAGATGGATTTTTCCAAAGTGAAGTGTTTTCAATGTCACGAACATGGGCATCTCGCTACTAACTGTCCACAGAAGAAGAAGAAAAAGATGGTTGCTGGAGTTGCAACTAGTGAGGCTCTTGTCTCACAATTTGAACTTGAATTCTCTTTGATCGCATGCATGGCTTCAAGTGCATCGGGATCGGTGTGGTATTTGGATAGTGGCACTTCCTTCCACATGACGGGAGATAAAAAGTCTTTCATTGACTTGGAGGAGAAAGATCTCAGAATGCATATAGAGATGGGCGATGATGGACGATACAGTGCAACTGGTATTGGTACCATTACCTTTCATAGGGATTCAAGTAAACCATTTCAATTGAAAAATGTTATGCATGTTACAGGTCTGAAGAAAAACTTGGTCTCAGTCGCAATGTTGGAGGACAGAGGCTATGATGTTGTTTTTAGCAGTGGAAAATCCTACTTGTGACATAAAGCAACGGGTCAAGTCAAGAAGATAGGGATTCGAGTTAAGAATCTCTACATGCTGGAGGTAGATGGCTGGAGTGCCATGATAAGCAAGGCATAAAAAGTGGTGAGCTAAGATGAGGGCGAATTATGGCACAGGAGATTGGGCCATCTTCATCATGGAGCCTTGAAGATGATGCAACAAATATCTACTGGACTTCCAAGGGGAACACTTGCTCAATTAGATCAGTGCAAGGGGTGCACCCTAGGGAAGTATGTAAAGTCCACCTTTCATGAAAAGGAGAACCGTGTTTCGGCGATCCTGGAGAGAATTCACACGGATGTGTGTGGACCATTCTCGATTGATTCAACAACAAAACATTGGTATTATGTTATTTTTGTTGATGAATTTTCTCATAAATGTTGGATATTCTTCATGCAGAAGAAGGATCAAACATTCTCAAAGTTTTGTGAGTTTAAATCATTAGTGGAGAAAGAGTCGGGTAAGCAAGTGAAGGATATAAGGAGCGATAATGGTGGAGAATATATCTAATGGTGGAGAATACATCTCTAACGAATTCAAAGACTTCTGCAACAGAGAAGGAATTCGAAGAGAACTCATAGTGCCTCATAACCCACAACAAAATGGGGTCACAGAGAGAATGAACAGAACAATCATGGGTGCAACACGAGCGATGTTGCATGATTAGGGCCTACCAATACATTTGTGGGAAGAAGCATGCAATACTGTGGTTTATGTCTAGAACCATTTTCCTCATAGAGTACTTGGAATGAGTACACCTAAAGAAGCTTTTACTGGTAAGAAACCTGATGTTTCCCATTTTAAAATTTTTGGCTCATTTGTTTATGTGCATGTGACCAAAGATTCTAGGAAGAAGCTGGAACTGACTACTAAAGTTGGGATATTTGTGGGGTACACAGAAACACCCCATAATTATCGTGTGTATTTTCCAAACAGTAAGATAACTGTTATGCGACGGGATATAAAATTCGATGAGGGGAAAGCCATGTGGTTGTCGCTTGAGAGGGAGCTAGACTTGCATGCAGAAGAGGAACTACTGGTTCCCAAAGATGAGTCTCAAGATGTGGATAAACTACATGAGGAGGTTCATGGAGTGGAGGAAACCACTCAAGAAGATCCATCCATCAGAAATGGCAGAAAGCGCACCATGGAAGCTAATAGATTGAGACTAGATGCTGCACAAAATGTAGGAGCCCCTAATTCACAGCGTAGACATAGACAATCTCCTGATCAATTTGATGGATACATGGCTCTCATGAGAAAATGTATTGTGACTGAACCATCTTCCTTTTAGGAAGTAGTGCAGGACCCCACTTGGGTTGATGCTATGGTAGAGGAGTATGACTCCATTGTCAAAAATAGTGCATGGGATATTGTCCCAAGACCGATTGACAAATCAATGGTAGGTTCGAGATGGATCTATAAGGTAAAGCAAGCTGCTGATGGGAGTGTGGAGAAATACAAGGCCAAGTTTGTGTCCCGAGGATTCTGATGAGACTTTTGCACTTGTCGCAAGGTACTCTTCCATAATATCCATCCTTTCACTCTCAGCGCAGATGGGCTAGCGCATTCATCAGATGGATGTAAAAACTGCGTTCCTCAACGAGATCATTGAGGAAGAAGTGTACATTGAACAACCAAAAGGTTTTGAGACCTTTGACAGAGAGTCGCATGTGTGCAGACTCAAGAGAGCATTGTATGGGCTGAAGTAAGCACCTGCTTCTTGGTACACTTGGATAGGCTGCTATTTCACAGGATTGGGCTTCACCAAAAGTGAAGCGAATGCAAACCTATACCAAATTGTGGTGGGGGGTAGGATTTTCATCATTGTGCTTTATGTTGATGATTTAATATTGACTGGTGATGAGCAGTTGATACACTCATGCAAGGATGACCTTGCAAAGGAGTTTGAGATGAAGGATTTGGGCCTTCTTCATTATTTCCTTGGATTGGAAATATGGCAGTGAGATGGTGAACTTTTTGTGTCTCAAGGAAAGTATGCAAGAGAGATACTGGGTAAGTTTCACATGGATGGCTGCAAACCCATGGATACTCCTCTTCTAGGAAATTGGAGGAAAGAGGATGCTACTTCTGGAGAGGTAGTGGATTCTACTGTCTATCAACAGTTAGTAGGTTCACTAATGTATTTAGTGAACCTGAGACCAAACATTTGCTATGCGGTTAACCAACTAAGTCAAGTGATGGTTAAGCTTACCAAACTATTGGAAGGTGAGTAAGCATGTCCTGAGATATCTAAAGGGCACATCTGAGTATGGATTATGGTACAGACAGATGGATGAGGTGAAATTTCATGGCTTCACGGATGCAAATTGGGTAGGCAACCCAATAGATAGAAAGAGCACATTAGGGGGGATCTTTAGTATCAGATCTACAATTGTTTCTTGGTACAACAGGAAACAAAGATCCATCACACTTAGTTCAGCGGAAGTGGAATACATGGAAGCGAGTCAAGATGCATGTGAGGCTATCTGGATGAGGAAGATATTGGTTGGTTTGTTTAGTTCTTATTTAGATCCGACAATGATTTATTGTGATAATCAGAGTTGCATTAAACTCTCAATTAATCTTGTGTTTCATGACAGATCTAAGCATATAGATATCCGGTATCATCATCTCAGATATTGTGTGCAGCGGAAGATCATGTTTCTTCAATACATTCCTATGAAAGATCAGGATGCACACATTATGACAAAGGCACTCACCAGGAGAAAATTCGAATATCACAGAGACAGGATTGGGGTGAAGGATAGTCCCTTTCTTGTTGAGAGGGAGTGTTGAAAAGTCAACAAGAAACATGTGTCTAATTTACTTTTCCCTTAAATAAATTAGACAATAAATATTAATCTATTATTTCATTCATAAC
>ML789991.1:173508-205841 GCA_009831015.1 Picea engelmannii | reverse complement strand
TGTTCTTGATATTTCACTTTGTGATTGTGGTTGTGATCATGGTTTAATTTTCCGCAAGAATAATAGTAGAAGCGATTATGTATTTAACAGTGGCGTATAATTGTTAGATCAGGATAATCGCAGGAAATACTTAATTTGTATTGAAATTTATACATAAATCATGGGAAATATCATCCATAGATCCACTAAACCTTCTCTAGGCACATGGATGAATCTCCACCATCAATCGCCAAGTTGAAGCAACGTGGACCGTTTATTTTCCAACACTACATCGACGATCGATGATCGATTGTTATAGCAAGATTTTCCTCACCCTATGCAAACTTGCACAAAGGTCCTTTTTACATTTCCCTATGAAGACTTGAAGTCCCTTTTTGCAAATCCCATATATAAAAACATTATTTTTCCACATATACATGCCCTACCTATAGTACAACATGCGTATACGGAGGTTGCACCACTACAAACCGCGTACATTAGGATTTGTGCCAAAAATTAAAACAAAATGGTGTCATGTCACATCACGAGATAAATGATCCTTGACCTTCCACATACTGGAAACGTTCCGACTTGACCCTTCAGTTCCACTTGAATCCTATTAGGCCAAATCTGAGCTATGGAAAAGGGGAGAAGAATTCAACTTTGAGAGAAAAGCTACTCTAAAGAAATTATTCACTTCATATTGAGTCTGCATCCCTTTGTCCTTTAAGTCTGAACATATTGGTCAACCCCCAAGCTCTTCCCTACTTTATTGAGAACCTCATTGTCTCTCTTATATGAGCTTAAATTTGGTGGAGGCCTAGCTGGAAGGAACTTAGTTTCTCGGTTCCTAACCATGCCGACACACAAGTTTGTAATTTATTCACTTCTGCTGATTACATTTTAATAGAAATACTCTTTTCTCGTCCAATTAATATCTTGCAAATATTTGAATTGTTATTCCATGGGTGTATTTGTTACGAATATTGATGGATTATGCTATTAAATATGCTAACATTATATATTATCACCATATTCTTGCGTTTCTTGGTTGTTGAGGACTAGTTGCATTTGTATTGCTTTGAGTCAAGTGCTCAACGGTGAACTTCATCGAACGTCTAGACGAGGTAGGCCTTTTATATTGTCTTTCTAGAATATTTGTTTATATAGCATACCTGATATTAGAGCTGATTTCTGTAGTCATTTTCGTCTGTTATGGTTTACCCATAGCCATAGATATATTTTCCTTGTAAAATAATTGACGACCATATTGGGGATACAATCTTCTTTTTTGGGGTTTGGAGTGTTTTTCTACTTAGATTGCTCTCGTTTTTATTGAGTTTCTTGTTGTATGATTTCTTGACAGCCTCTGTTCACTTCAGGTCTAAGTTTCTTATCCTTCTCCTTAGCTTGGCTGTGTTTTGACACACATACATGGGTTTTTTTCCTAACAGTCGCATACATACGCTTGATGTCCTTCTGCAAGATGCGTATATACATGATTTTCCCTTGAATAATTGCACACATCACCCTTTGTTGCTTGGTTGCTTGGTTTGATGGTTGCTAGGTGGGTTTTGATGATTGCTGAGTCTTCTTGGGTCTCTGTTATGACTGCTAAGTATACGTGGAATGACATGAAACCTTTCTTTGGTTGAAATTTTAGGTGGTGCCTTTCTCATCATCCTTTTCATATGATTTTCCTTGCATCTTGGAATGGGTGTTATTTCTCCTTGATACCCTACTTGGTTTGTCTCTGTCTACACACAATAGAGTTTTTTATATCAAGTTGTTGTTCATTCCTTGCATTTTCATTCTCTTATATTGAAAATACAAAAATATTAGGCATTTTACATTGTTGGCATTTTGATCTCTTGAGTCTTTTCCATTTATCTTAATACATGTAAAGAAAGATTGCATTTTATTTAGAATTGCATAACTAAATTGAGAATTGCATTTTGAAAATCATATCATTATTTGGAATTGAAGTTAGGACTTTTCATTTTATTCATATTCGTTTATTTTACTTGCTGAGTCATAACATCACTAGTTTCATGACCACACCTTTTTGAGTAAGCAAGGCCACTAAAAGTAACACTATAATTTAAAATTGATTAGTAGCAATTTTATTTTTCTAGGGTGCACAAACTAGCTTAGGATTTAGAGCGTTGGAATAGGATTGTGTGAGTAAAATTCTCCAATGCTATTAAATCAACATATGTGTCTGACTAAGGCAGTGGATAAATCCATTGTATAATCGGTAATATCAGGAGGCTCCTCTTACATAGGAGTTAAGCACGAGGTCGTGAAAGGTTGGTTGAAGGGATATCCCCCTGATACCTTCTTAACATCATATATATTTCTGGCGATTTTGCTAGTACCCTTACCTTTGTGAGAGGCAGCGCTTTCAAGGTTTCGAGCTTTGTTACCCTGCCCATATGGTGGATTGGAATTACAAATGTTCTCCTGTGCATCGGTTATACCATGTTTGCTTATTTTATTGACCTATGTACCACATAGGTTACTTGCAGGGGTTATTCTGTAGGTACCCTAGGTCAGATAAGGGTCAGACAACACACAAACTTTATGGAGGATTACCCCTCCAGGGGGATCTGACCGACTGGTTGTTAAGCCCACGAGGGCCCTTATAACTGATTCTGATACCTCCAATCTTTAGAAGAGGAGTCTCAGGCCCCTCTTGGATTAGGCATATCTACTTTAGAGAGGGAGGCCTCTTTCAACCACTTTATCCTGTTTCTGTGCATATTGGCCATTTGATTATTTTTTGGTGTGCTCTTTGATTACTAGTTGGCCTTAGGATTTGTTTTTTATATCTCGAGTCTTGAGTGATTGTGGAGCCAGACCATCTTCCTCACAGGTCTAGCGGCTTGTTACAGTTACCACTGCATTTTGAGTCTTTGCCTTCTAAAAGGCCCAAATTTATCAAACATGGTACACACACCTTCACTTATCAGACTTGTGATCATACAAGGATGAGTACTGAATTGAGTCATCAAGATACTGGGTGTCCTTCGACTCCCATACCTACCATAGTTAAAGGTACCCCTTCGACACCTTCAACCACAATGGTTGTAGTGCCAGAGGTGCCTATCATCACCTTTGCCCATCCTTAAGTGAATACTCAACCTATAGCCACAAACCCTTTCGGGTCTCTTTGTCACTCACTAGGATATAACATTCAGTCCATCCATATGGCCTCTGGTCCTTTTTCTTATGGTATGCCGAACTTCACATCGCCATTTTCAAAATCCATCCCAATGGATGGTACAAATACTAGCGTTGAAATCGGGGGCACAACGCCTCCACACACTCCATTATTATTTGGTGGAACTCATATCCCTCAAACGACTCCTACCATTGGAGTCATTCTCCTCTTAATCCCGAGTATAATCCTGTTGCTTCTGGATGGAGTAATCAACATGGCGGACAAGCTACTGATCATGTTCCATCCTTTACACCCACCTCCTCTATGCTAATTCTGACCAACACGTTTGGCATGAAGAATCCACCTTTATCCTCCAGATTCACACCCAAAGGAGGTCATTTTCACACCTTGGGCAACCCCCAAACCGGAGCCACTCTGGCTGGGGGAAGTTTTTATAACCCTCATCTTAACATTCCTACTGGAATGGTGCCCAACCAACCTCTTATGAATCAACTCATAGGAGGGTCTTAAAATCCCAGACAGATCCATGGTGCTTACCAGAACCCTGGATGGGTTGTGATTCCCCAACCACAATATTTCCAGGGAGCTTAGGGATAGATGTCGCAGCCCAGTCTCTTTTTTCTGACCACGCTTAATATGAATTTTTTTTCTAAGTTAATGAATGACCATGTGTGTCATGATCCATCATGGCCCTCTATCCCAACCAAGCTTCCTTCAGATATTTCAAAATTCGAGGGAAGGGTTGGTGAGGATCCTGGTGATCACATTACCACCTTTCACCTATGGTGCTTTTTGAATTCCCTTAATGATGATTCTATTCGATTAATATTTTTTCAAGGCACCCTCATGGGGGTTGCCATAAAATGGTATATTGAGCTACCTAGGGGGGCATACAAAACTTTTAATCAGTTGGTTTTAGTCTTCCTCAATCATTTCCAATTTCTGGCTTGTTACGATGTTGGCATAGAAATTCTGTAGAAGTTTCATCAGGATAGAGCCACTCATATCATAGATCACATCCAGAAGTGGCGTAGAAAGAAGAGGTTGATCAAGGCCTACATACCCCTGAAATTCTTGCTAGATTGGTTCCTTAAATCTCTCCTGCCTTATATTTCGAAGGATGTTTCTACATTTAGGGTCAGTTTTTAGGAAGAAGCGATTTTTAAAGCCCAATAGTTAGATCTTATATATGCTCAGTCTGGGATGTTATACAAGATTCATCCTGACACATCGAGGTCAAACCATGACCCTAGACAAAAGACCAGACATCATGTCGATGGCACTCTGGGCTCTGTCAATGTGAAATCCGCAGATTCAGTGACAAGCCATTTGAAAGACTTGTCTCTGAATCGATCTGTAGGAGGGACGACTTCATCTATGTCCTCTAATCCCACTCAATCGATGGATGTATGCTTTGTGCAATCATCAACTAGCATGAATGGTAACAAACAACCATGATGGAATAAGAAGAAAGGACGTAATAATAATCATAGGGGTGGGAAGAATAATAATAAACCCAAGCACAATGGTAATAATCAAAATATGAATAATAATGCCGATGAGGGAAATAAATAAAGGCGGAAGGTGAAGTTTCCCTGTAAGCTTTGTACAAATGATCAACTTACCCATTTATGCCCCAAACTCGCGTAAGCTGTGAGGATTTTATCTCTACCACCCGCCGTGCTGACTAATCCTTTTCCACATAAACAAAAAATGGCCTCAATCTCCTTGAATTCCATAAATGTGGTGAGTGGGAGTCAAAACCCACCGACTCAAGACAATGACCATTTATGCATCAATATGGTTAAATCTGAGGTTAATGTAGCCACTCGATCTCATGATTAAAATTCTCCACATAGTGTACCTGGTCTAGAGTTTCCTCCTCCTCTGGATACACCCTTACAGATCGAAAAACAAGATCCCCCACCTCGTATTTTGAAAGGAGTACTTAAGCACTCTACCCAGAATACTAATGCTAGAGCTGCCCAAAATTACTCCATTGTTGAGGACCTCAATCAAACCCCTTGTGTGATGTCGGCTTTGGAGGTACTCCATATGTGTCCTTCATAGAGGAATGCCTTGGTATCTTCTAGATCCTTCTGGCTTAAAAGTTATCAAGTTTGACGTCACAGATGTGAAGCCTCGCTTGCCTTACCATGTGGCATTCCAAATACAAGTGGGTTAATCAAAGTATACCATAAAGCATACTGTTGTCGATGAAGGCATTGCAACATGTGTGATGTCCTTGGTTTGTTGGAAATCTCTCAACTCTCTGACCATGTTGACTGCTTTTGATGGTCGATCCTTCCACCCTCAGGATATTCTTCCTGCCTTTTTGGTCGAGTAAGGTGGGAAGACGGTAGAGGTGGATGTTGATGTGGTTGATGTACCCCTCGATTATAACTTGTTACTAGGACACAATTGGACTTATGCTATGACTGCAATCGTATCATCCATCTTCCATACTCTTTAGTTTCCTCGCTATGGGAAGATCATGATGATCAACCAATTTTCCTTTGTGTATGGTAGCCCCAATGCATTTGTTGGACCATCAATCCCTATGATCGACAATTCTCAGCCAGAAAATGAGAATATCAGTTTCATAATGTATTCATCCCTTATGGGTACCGTTGATTTCATGGCACCAATTCACCATATTTACGCCATGTCTAGTAGGACCATTTCATCAGAGAGGTCTGTTCCTTTCTGCACTTCCTATTTTAATGATCCTTGGACCCTACCTTCCTTGACGACATCTTGTGAAGTTCAGTCACATTATGGCATGACCATGCCACTATTGGCAGCATAGATTGCGTATCAAGTTTTTCTTGACTCTTCCACCGATCCAAATCCTATTACCTTGCAGATAGACGAGGAGGATCCTGTCCT
Source organism: Picea engelmannii (assembly GCA_009831015.1). NCBI lineage: Eukaryota > Viridiplantae > Streptophyta > Pinopsida > Pinales > Pinaceae > Picea > Picea engelmannii. The sequence goes on along the minus strand of ML789991.1, from coordinate 199,789 downwards.
AGAGCCCGTATGGGCCACTTCGTCATCTTGTTCACATGATTACCTCGATGAGACTTTGCCTTTGGATGAAGCTATCATTGAGGCCATGAATGGTTCTGACAAACCTTGGGATCATATGCATCATCACTCTTATTTATGCATGAAGATACTTTGAGTGAGATGGTCGGTCACGCCGTAGTTCCACTTGATACACATGACATTTATGCCTAAGGAAGCATGGAGAATATCTCCCCTACTGTCACAATCGATATCTCTCATATCCCTGGCAAGATTGAAAATGTATACATCGATGTAGATTTTTCGCCAGAAGAAATTCTTATCTACACCGAACTCTTCAAGGAATTCTGAGATGTATTCGCTTGGTCATATGAAGAGATGCCAGGAATCGACCCTCAAATTGTCAAACATGAGATTAAAACTTACTTGGATGCTAATTCTGTTTGACAATATTTTAGAGCTGTCAATCCCCGGAAGACCCATGATATTAAGGAAGAGGTAGAAAAACTACTTAATGCTGGCTTTATCTACCTGGTTCCCTTGAATGAATGGGTATCCAATCCCATTCCTTTGAATAAAAAGCAAGGAACCATCCATGTATGCATGGATTTTTGTGACCTGAACAAAGTCAATCCTAAAGACAACTTCCCGACACCCTTCATTGATCAGATTCTCAATGAGTGTGCAGGAAGCAAAGTTTTTTCTTTCATGGAAATATTTTCAGGGTATAACCAAATTCAGATTAAACCCAAGGATGAACAAAAGACAACATTTGTTTTCCCTTGGGGTACTTTCGCATACTAGAAGATGCCTTTCGGCCTTAAAAATGTCGGAGCAACCTTCCAACGTGCTATGACCTTCATATTTCACGATCTCAAGAATATAGTGGAAGCCTATCTTGACGATCTTGATGCTCACTCCCGTAAGAGAGTGGATCACCCTAAGCACCTTTGGCTAGTATTTGAAATATTTCTCCATTATCGCATCCAGTTGAACCCTCATAAATGCATATTTTTCATTAGTTCAGGACGTCTTCTAGGATTTTTATTCTCTGATACTAGGATCATGGTAGATCCGTTAAAGGTTGAGGAAATACTTCAATTTCCTCCCCCACTCACTATTCGCCAACTTCAAGGTTTACAAGGAAAATCTAACTTTTTATGACGATTTATAGTGAACTATGCCAATATTACTAAGGGTTTCATGCGTCTCTTGAAGAAGGACACTCCTTTTATCTGGGATGAGCGAGCCCAAGTATCCTTTGATGATTTGAAGAAATCCTTGGTATCGAAGCCTCTGTTGAAGTCTCCTGAATACAATAGAGATTATTTTCTTTATGTTTCCGTGCCCGAAGAGATGATTGGTATGGTGCTGGTTCAGGAGGATGATGAGCTTTGTGAGCATGTCATTTACTATCTCAGTCGAAAGTTAGTCGATCCTGAACTCAAATATAATCATGTTGAAAAGATAGCTTTGGCTTCCATTCACGCAGTCCAATGGTTATGACATTATATATTTCTTTTCAAAACTACTGTGGTTGTCGATATCAATTCATTTCAATACGTCCTTACTAGGCGTATCATAGGGGGAAAGTACAATAAATGGATTATCATCCTACAATAGTTCGATCTTGATTTCTCCTCTGTGAAATCAAAGAAATCACTAGTTTTTGTAGAGTTAGTATCCGACTTGTCGCGATTAGACGAGGATGTTATTCATGTTGATTCATTTGCGGATGAACACATTTTCCTTGTCTCATCATCAGACCCCTGGTATGTAGACATTGTTTTCTATCTTAAAAATTTGAAGTTCCTTCATCATCTCTCGCGAGATGACCGACAACATATACGATACCAAGCTAAGAACTATCTTATTGTCGACGACACTTTGTATCGTCTAGGAGTTGAAAATATCCTACGTCTTTTTTTAACTCACGAAGAATCTGAGTTTGTTATGAATGACTACCATAGTGGGGCTTGTGGTGTTCATCTATCCGAGCTTGCAACAACCCAAAAATTTTTGCGAGCCGGTTATTTTTGGCCATCTATCTTTAAATATTGTGTTGAAGCAGTTAAGAAGTGTCACCCCAACCAGGTGTTCACTCGGAAAATGTGCTCACATCTATCCCCTCTCCATCTAGTCATTATTGTCGGTACCTTCACCAAGTGGGGGGTGGAATTTGTGGATTGAAACACAACTTCGGCTGGGGGGAATCAACACACTATTGTGGCCGTAGACTAATTTACTAAGTGGGTCAAGGCCATTCCTATATTTAAATCTGATGGGAATACTGTCGACTTCTTTATATTCAATCAAATTATATCCATGTTCAGAATCACAAGTGAGATTGTCACTGATCATGGAAGACACTTTCAGAATGAAATGATGGAAGAAATAACATCTAAACTGGGGTTGAAGCATGCCCATTCTTCACCTTACTACCCCCAGGAAAATGGACAAGTAGAGGCCATGAACAAGTCTCTCAAGACCATTTTGTAGAAAACTATCAGCCAAAGCAAATTTGACTGGCATATCATGCTATATCCCGCACTTTGGGCATACCGAACCTTGGTCAAGACCACCACTGATTTTTCTCCTTTCCTGTTAGTACATAGTGTGGAGTCAATCTTACCTATTGAATGTGAAATCCATTTTCTTATATTGGTAGTTGCGCTTCTACCTGACACTTTCGATCTCAAACGGGGCCTCATACACCTAGAGAGCCTAGATGAGCAATGCCAATACGCCTCTACAACTATCAAAGCGAATAAAAGGGGTGTCAAGGTCCAGTACGATAAGTTTGTCTTTCCTTGGTTGTACACTGAGGGTGACTTGGTGCTTTTATATGATCAAGCCAAAGAACCACTGGGGGCAGGCAAGTTCAAATCCATGTGGCACGGTCCCTATGTCACGTGACTTGTCTTAGAAAAAAGATCATATGAATTTGAAGATTATGAAGGGAGCATGTTGTCTAAGCCCAAGAATGGGATCTATTTGAAAATATATTACGCTTAAGCCCCAATCTTGGGCGTAACTCTTTGTATAACAATGTAATTTAGTGTATATATCTTTTTTCTTTATTTTTATCTTCAACTTTCTTATCACATTTTCCCTTGGTTGGCAGATGTCAATGGAGTCTTCAGTCTACTTAGGATTCACAGATGGAGCCAATCATCATACATGGAACTTGGCTTCCACCGCTTGGGTTGTTTACTCACCCGAGGGTCTACTGGTGTCTTCAGGTGGCGTATGCCTAGGGAAATCCACGAATGATGGGGCCAAATATAACATCGTTATAGAACTTTTGCATGAATCCATTTCACATGGTATTCACTCTCTAGAGGTTCACCTGGACTCCCAGTTAGTAGTATGTCAATTGAATGATAGTTACCGTGTGCGTGACCCTACTTTACTATGACGATTCATACGGGTACGACTTTTGGAATGAAAATTTGATTTTATTACTTATCATCAAATACCTAGGAGTTCTAATTATGTATTCGATGCATATGTTAATTTTGTTTTAGATTGGAATTTGTCACATAACTAAAGCAAATAAAACATTCTCATCAATGTACACATTGTAACATAAGTTAATACGAAGAACCATGTTTTTATATATATCTCAAAAATATGATGTTTATAGAACAAAATTGGGGCTAACACCCTCAATATACATATACAACCGATCATACAATAATCATGACATCTACACATATGGTACCGAATGAGCGTCATGATAGAAAACTACGACGTTTGCGAGACACTGAAAGAGTCACACCCAAGCACGGGGCACGCCTACCACCTGCCAGTGCATAGCCTCTGGTAGATCCTCCACATGAACCATCATAATCCTTTGTGTCAAATGAGATGAGTTTCCCTGCATGTTTTGAATAACTCTCTCTGCATCCCCTCCCAATGCCTCATCTCCCCGATGCCTTCGACGATGTCATGGAAGTCCACCCAACTATTACCCATGATTTTGGTCATCTAGATGGTGTATTAACAATGGTGTACTCAGGCTCTCAACAAGAACTTTCTCCTGAGAAAAGTGGCATTTATCTCCTTCCAGAAAACATATTTTCAAAGAGAGTTCGCACGCTGCTTATAGCCTAGGGTGCGAACTTCTCACACTGTGCTCTATACTTAGGGTGTGAACTTGTTTTCAAGCTTGGAAAATGGAAGAAGTCTCGAGGGTTCTAGAAGGGAATCTTCTAGAAAATGGGTTGGCATTTGAATGGTTATCATTTTACTGGTTTCCCTGATTTGGCGGGATCATTCTCATCCATGTAACCATCTCATCCTCTCCTATATATTGATAGGATTTTCATGGAAAAGGTTAAGCAAGATTAATTGAAGAATTGGTGAAGGAATTGTGTGAAGAGCCCTGCTTGAACAGAAGCTTGGAGACTCTAGTAGGTCTATCAAGAGGAATTGGATCTTCTTTATACAAGGACAGAGCAAGTGTGTGTGTTGGAACCAAGAGTCACCGAAAGGAAGCTTGTGACATCAAGGCGCTTAGGTTGTATCTTCTACTTTCAATTAATATGATACAGCGACATGTCCTTTTCCCATAAAGTCATTCTTACTTTATTGTGTAATTCCTTGATCATACACATAAGTTGATGATTGAATACATTTTGCTATCTTCACTTTGGTTGGTTTGTGTTGTCTTGGTCTTGACCTCACGAGAGCACCGGAGTGAAGCGGGAGCAACATAGACCCTAGGAAGCGATACAAAAGTATGTTACTTGTTCCTCCTTACTAGCTAATTCAATGGTCATAACTTAGGGAAAGAGTCATGTCTTGTCCTGTTTTGTTCTAGATCCAGGTGGATCTAGGGAGATCTGTTAGTGTTCGCAACTATCGATTAGTCCGATAACAAAATTGGCGACTCCACTGGGGATGCAACCCATTTTTTAGTGGTTTTTGGTGTTTTTCCTTGCCCATTTGATCTTGCCTTACCTTTCTTCATTTCTATCAATCTTTAAGTCTTCAGGACACGCTGATAGACTCTCTAGGTCCAGAAGTCCCTTCAAATTTTTTGTCTTTTTCCAAAATTTTTCCTAGTTTCAGGCCTTCTCGCAGTGAACCCCATAGTGGTCTGCGAGAACGCCTTGAGTTCACACTCTGCCTTTCATTCCAGTGCGAGTTTATCTCACCCTACTCAAAGCCAACCTGCGAGAATGCTCCATTCTCCCACTTTGTATTGTTGATAGCGTGCGAACCCTCTTTTAAGATTTTTGGATTTAAGGTTTTTGCATGCTCAGATGCCCAGATCAGTATAGGTGTCTGAAAAGAACTTCTTGGACCACTGGTTGATGTTTTCTTGACTTCATATTTTGTGCATGATAAATATTTGGAAATCAAAGGCTCTTCTTGTTCATCTTTTTCTCAACTCTCATCTCTTGACTTTTCTTAGCAAGGATATAATCTCTGATCTTGGGATTTGAGTACTTGTTTGGTTGGGAGATGATGATCGGTTTGAAAGTTGGGATTGTTTGTCTTTCTCATTTGCTCATTACTTGGAAGATCATTGTTCTCGTGCAATTGAAAATAATAGTCTTATCTTCTTGTCATTTTTGTCTCCATTGAAGGATTGGTTTGGGTTTTGTTTATTGCTTATTAGTTAGTTATTGGTTTTCCTTACTTTCACCATCATGGTGTAGATCTTTTTGAAAAGTAAAAAACATTTTTCTTTTAAAAGCATTTTCGTTTTGAAAATATTGAAAATCAATTGTTGAAATTGTTGAAAGAGAACAAATAGAGAATTTCCATTGTTACGTGATTCATTGATATTGCATTTTAAAGAAGATTGTGTATCATAGTTCAAGATTGTTCCGGAACACTTCTCTTTCCCTCCCGTACATAGGATTCATCGAATGAAAATTGATATATTTCGATCCTATATATGCATTGTTGGGTCAGAGTCTCACACAACATCAGTTTTAACTCCATTTCCTTTGAGTAACAACAACCCTTAATAACATTGCGCAATTTTAAAATTTAACTAGTAACTCTTTTCTAGGGCTCTATTACACCAACAATTAGCTAGGATAGCACTTTGGAATAGGCAGAGAGACACACTCTCCAAGGCACAAAACACACAATAGCATCATGTGTTAAGGAGTGTCAAATTCCATTTACAACATTTCATCCTGGGAAGCCCTTCTCACACAAGGGTCAAACCCGAGGTCGCATTGATATTGGCAGAGTTACTCACCCTTCTTTGTTGATATCGGTGTAGAGATTGCATGTATTACGGGGGTCACTTAGAGGTATACCCACAATGATGAGTGGAATCCTCTCGAGTTGATTTTGGGCTAGATACCCTGCCTTTGCATGTGGATCGGACTGTCGACTCTCCCCCCAAGATTTATTGTTGTAAGTGGTAACCTTAGTGGCCTATCTTCTTAGGGTCTTACACAAGGTGACTGTGAAGGGGCAAGTCTTCATAGTACCTGGAATCGATGTTGGCGAAACTCACTCGGGCTCCTTGGAGGGTATACCCATGATTATGTGTGGGAGCTTGCACCAGGTGTAAATCCATTAAGCAGGTCATCAACGTAACTTTTCCACCCTATCCCAACCCCTTCTCATTTCATTGTTGCGACGTTGGATTTCATCACCAACTAGTGACTTCGGAATTAGAAGGTCTTGTTTGCTTGGTATTGTTTCCTAGATTTTTTTTACTAGCGCATGTTGTTTGTTTACCCAAGTTGACCATAGGAATTTCTTCGTAAGTTTGTAACTCGTTCACAATAGACCCTCCACGTCGTTCACATAGAATGTAGGGCTTACCTCTAGAAAACCTGGAAGGTTCTCAACCGCTGCCTACAAGCTCACCCGAGGGATCTCCTCAATAGAGTGAAGTCCAAGACGTCACCACTCCACAAGTGGAAAGAAATGAGTCTCTAGAACGGTTCCGAATTACCAATTCTCTAGAGGACTTTCGAATTCACCTCGATTCTGAGAGATGTATTATGCGAGTGAATTCTTCTGGAGACTTAGTTGTGTTGTCTTTTGGATCACCGACTGGACCCTTTCCAGGACCTGAGGGCTAAGATCCTTTTTGGTCTGCTGGCATTTTTAGATGGGATCTCTTTGGTGCAGGATCAGACATTGAAATCACTGTCTCACCTGCGTTCCCCAAAACCTCTAACCCAAACGCAGTACCTTTTACTACTGCTTATTATTTCCCTGGTACAGAAGCTCTACGAGCTGACCACGTCTTAACCATCCCTTTAGAAATGGTCCATTACACAGATACTACGAGTATTCACACCGAGATTACAACAGCTATTCAAGCCCCCATTGTCACACTGCTCTCGCCCAGTGTCACCCCGACACTTCCACCTAGATACCATGCGTTGAATGCTTCTATTCCCACTCCCACACAAACCCCATCCGGAACTCCTGGTGGTCCCTCTTCTTCTGGGCACTCTCCTCCCGGATTTTTTCCAACACTTCCTCAAACCCCTTTCGGAGGACCTTTTTCATCCTCTGTCGGCAACACTTATCCTAGTGGCACCATTCCGTCGTTCACACCAAATTACCAGATTCCTGTTGGTGGAAAATTTCACCAAGGAGGTTTGACTCAACCCCCCTTGTAGGGAAAATTCCTATTGGAACACAAATCCCAATTGGAACACAACCCCCAATTGGAACTCAACCTCCGATTGGAGGACAACCCCCACCGAACCCACCCTATGGACAAAACATACCTCCATCCTTGGCCCAGTATTGGAACCATCTGATACAACATAATCCTTAATCAACTGGGGGGAAACAACTTCCAGCTACATCCGTTATACCCCCTGGTATAGGCCAACCATATCCAGGTACGTCCAATCCTATTTGGGGTTCGAATGCTCAAACTCACATCCCTATTCAAGGATATAATCCCATGAGCTACTTTCCTCTACAACAACCACCAAATCTGCTTGGGTCTTCTCATTATATGCAGACTTCTTATGGTCCTACTGGTTTTCTGATGGGACTCCCTCCCCAAAGCCACTAGTACCCGCATGTGAACAGACAATTACCCTTCTTGGCCACTTTGGACCTCTCGGATCTGTCAAGGATTTTAAATGATCCAATCCATCACTCTCCCCAATGGCCCGCTATACCAGCCAAGCTACCATCGGACATCCCTAAATTCGATGGAAAAGCGGGAGAGGACCCAAACAATCACGTCATGACTTTTCACCTCTGGTGCTCATCCAACTCCTTGATGGATGACTCTATTCGTTTATGTCTTTTTCAAAGAACTCTCACGGGTTCTACCCTGAAGTGGTATATAGAATTACCACGAGGTTTCTTCGCCGACTTCAACACCCTAGCTATGTCTTTCCTCGCCCGCTACCAGTTACCGATTCGTTATGAAACGAGGACTGAGATTTTGAGTTCTTTCAAACAAACCAAAGCCACTCATATATCCAATCACATTCATGAGTGGCGAAAAAGACGACGTCTCATCAAAATCAAACTTCCCGATTAGTTTCTAGCAGAGTGGTTAACAAAATCATTTGTGAACAACATCACTTGTGACATCGCCATCGGTGGAGTTGTCACGGAAGAATAAGCCATAAGTCGTGGCCAATATCTTGACCTCATTTACTCACAAACAGGTACTCTTTACGACTTACTCCATGATGCACCTCGTCCTTCCACTTCCGCCACCTCAACTACCCCAGCTACTTCTCATGCAGTCGACGGTGTGATTGGCACTTTCCATGCCCAACCACATTCCACCTCAAGTGCCAACCCCAAACCTGCTTCTTCTAATGTTCAAAATGATCCATCTCCTACCCCTCCCACCGGCAAGACTTCTGAGGTAAATGCAGTTCAATCTACCCTAGCTGGTAAAAACAAATCTCGAAAGGGAAAGGGTAAGAATAAGGAGGACAAAAATACTTTACAAGCAGAGAAAACCAAAACTCCACCTGTTGATGATAGGGATAAGCGCAAACCTTGATACCCTTGTCTTATCTGTGGTGATGATCACTACACAAAGGATTGTCCACGACGTGCCGAGGTTACTAAGTTCGTTCAAGGGGCACCGAAACCACCTGCTCCGGCCGTTTTGTCCCAACCCTTCCCCTCTCAACAATAGGCCCAATTGGTCATTCATGACCAACCTTCCCCTTCTACTACGTCCTATGTATTAATGTGTACTAGTGATTCAAAGAAGAATGGAATCGCACTCACCACTCGAGCCAAAGATTATTTTCCCTCTAAAGAGAAGGTTGATGATGTACCTCCTTCATTGGTCCAACCCTCTCCCATGAATCCACCTACCAACGATCCTCTTCATCTTGAATGACCGAGCCTTGACACAGTTCTTCGCCCCCTTCCAAAGGGCGTCATTCGGAAATCGGCTTTCAATCCTCATGCTCGTGTTGCCCAGAACTACAACATTGTTGAAGATCTGGTCCAAGCACCTTCTGCGATGTCAGCCCTCGAAGTCCTTCAAAGTTGTCCAACACAACAGAAGGCACTGTTAAAAGCTATCGGTGGAATCGACCTGACAGACACGAATTTAATAGTTTTTTACTTGGAAGATCACATTCCAAGGTTACCCCCTCAACTCGCGTTCCAAATCCAAGTGATTGTCTCTGACAAAAACATTTGTAGAACCGTTATCGACGAGGGTGCCTCGATGTGTGTCATGTTTGTTACCTGTTGGAAAGCCATCGGCTCTCCCTCTTTGATTGAATCCCATAACACACTCAAAGCCTTCAATGGCTCCAGTTTTAAGCCTTACGGTGTCCTTCCTTCATTGCCAATCATGCTAGAAGGAAAAATGGTCCAAGTCGAAGAGGAAGTCTTTGACGCTCCTCTCGATTACAATCTTCTGCTTGGCCGTAGCTGGATCGATTCCACGCGCGCAGTTGTGTCAAATATTTTTCGTGTTGTACGTTTCCCACATCAAGGGAAGGTAATCACCGTTGACCAATTATCCTTCTTTAACTCAGATACGCGTACTGGAAACATACCATTTATTGCTAAAACCCCACTAGGTTACGAGAATGTCGGTGTAGGTCTTCTCAAAGACTCCTCGTTAATGGGCACTTTCCCCATTCCACTGCCCGATGTTCCACACTCATCTGTTTCTTCAATTAACATGATATCCACCTCGATTCATGGAACCCCTACGTCTCACGACCCATGGCTGGTACTTGACCCTAGCTATCATCTTCATTACGACAACATAATTCTTTTGAGTCCGGTCGAATCCACCTATCAGTCCATTCAATCAGCAACCCCCTCTCTTGGTGAGTTATCTCTAGATCATTTCTGTGTCATTTTTCCCACAGACGAGATGATTATGTCTATCATGGAAGACACCCCTTGGAATCATGGACATCACCGTTTCATCCTCTTCCCAGAACAACACACCATCGAGAGCTACCAACGGATCTCGACCCTATCGACCGTTGTCGTCATTTCAACCGTTCCCGAACATACACACGATGTGTTTTCCGAAGGGAACTTAAGAAATATCTCACCCACTATTCCCCTCAACATATCCATCAAACCTGGTATTGTTGAAATTGTGCATATCGGAGCTTCGTGTTCCCTTGACGAAATCGTCACCTACAAGTCACTCTTCAAATAATTTTGTGACGTCTTCGCCTGGAGCTACAAAGAAATGTTGGGTATCGACCCCGACATTGTGATACATGAGATCAAGACATACCCAGACACTAAACCCATCTGGCAACGCCTTTGTCCAGTTCACCCATGTAAAGAGGCTATTATCAAGCTTGAAGTCGAGAAACTTCTCAAAGCCGACTTTATTTTCCTGGTGGCCCTCACTGACTGGGTTTCCAATCTTGTCCCGATCGACAAGAAACAAGGCACAATCCGTGTATGCGTTGATTATAGGGATATTAACAAATCTTGTCCCAAAGACAACTTTCCTAACCTCTTTGTCGATCAGATTGTCGACGATTGCGCCAGAAGTGAAATCTTCTCTCTGATGGATGGTTTCTTCGGGAATAATCAAATGAATATTGTTCCCGAGGATCAACAGAAAACTGCTTTCATTTGTCTTTGGGGAACTTTCGCTTATCAGAAACTCCCTTTCGGTCTCAAGAATGCTGGCGCAACTTTTCGGTGCGCTATGTCCTATGCTTTCCATGATATCAAGCACATCGTTCAACCATATCTTGATGACTTACCCGCTCATTCCATGCGCTGGGTCAATCATCCAATCCACCTCCGAGCCATTTTCCTTCGCTGTCGGTTTTACCATATACGCTTGAATCCTCATAAATGCGTCTTCTGCATAGAATCTGGCTGATTTCTAGGCTTTATTGTTTCACGTCACGAGATTCAGGTAGATCCTTTAAAGGTCGAGGCGATTCTCAATCTCCCTCCTCCTTCTACACTTTGCCAGTTACAAAGTTTGCAAGGGAAAGCAAACTTTCTTCGTCGTTTCATCCCGAACTACGCCGAGATAACTCGTGGATTTACGTGACTCCTCAAAAAGGGGTCTGAGTTCATATGGGATACCATCACTAACAAAGCCTTCGAAGCTTTGAAACTGTCCCTGACACGTGCTCCACTTCTCTTCCCCCCCGATTACTGTCGCGATTATTTCCTCTACCTCGCAGCCTTGGATTACACCATTTCTATGGTTCTCGTCCAAGAGGATGATTCTCATGATGAACATGTTATCTATTACTTGATTCGAAGTTTAATGCCTACCGAAACCAAGTATTTACATGTCAAAAAACTGGCCTTGGCAGCCATCCAAGCAGTTCAACGCTTCTGGCACTATATCCTCTCTCGCAAGACTACAGTGATTTCTAACTGGAACCCTATGCAACACATTCTCACACGTCAATTGCTAGGGGGAAACTACTCCAAATGGATTGTGATACTCCAGGATTTTGACTTGGAATTTGAACGAGCCAAGTCCAAGAATTCCTTAGTGTTTGCCAAGTTGATATGCGACTTTCCCTACTCTGAAATGGAAAATGTCGCAACCGATTCATTACCTGATGAATCCCTTTTCCTAATTAGTTCCGATGATCTTTGGTATGGCGATATCATCATATATCTCCAAACCCAGACTTTCCGGCCCAATTTTTCCAGTACTGACCGATGTCAAATATGCTACCAAGCCCGTCAATATATTATCCTCGGGGGATTGACTCAGTTTTTCGACGCTGCCTCACGTTCGACGAAGCCGAGAAAGCCTTAAATGACTGCCATTCTGGAGCCTGTAGTGGTCATATGTCCGGGTATGCTATTGCCCAGAAGATCTTACGCGCAGGGTATTTTTGGACTTCTTTATTTAAGGATTGCATAATCGTCATCCAAAAATGCCACGCTTACCAGACCTATAATCATAAGATATAATCACACCCCGCTCCTCTTCACCCTGTGGTCTTCGTTGGTCCCTTTGCGAAATGGGGCATCGATTTCATGACATGCCACCCCCACTCGGTCGAGGGGCATGGATATATTATTGTAGCCGTAGATTATTTTATGAAATGGGCTGAAGCGATGCCGACATTTGACAATACTGGAAATAACGCAATATTATTCATTTTCAATCACATCATATCTCGTTTTGGTGTTCCTTAGGCTATCGTCACCGATCATGGTAGCCACTTCAGAAACTTCATGATGTCCGAACTCACTGAAAATTTGGGTCTTCTCCATGAAAACTCACAAGCCAACGACCAAGTTGAAGTGATTAATAAAGTTCTCATAACCATGCTTCAATGAATGATAGGGATTCAAAAAACAAGTTGGCACAAAATGTTGTTTTCAGCATTGTGGGCTTACCAGACGTCTGTTAAGTCTTCTACTAGGTTTACACCTTTCCGATTAGTCTATGGTCTGGAATACATTCTCTCGATTGAATGCAAAATACCCTCTTTAAAAATAGCCGTCGAACTCCTACCAAACACTTCTGCCAAGGAAGAACGTCTATTGTATCTCATGCGATTAGACGAAACTCGACGTGACGCTACCCTAGTCATAGAATCCCAGAAGAAACGTGTCAAGGGCCAATACGACAAACATGTCAAGTCTCACGTTTTCTCCGAAGGAGATCTGGTTCTCCTCTACGAACACGATCGAGATATGCTAGGAGTTGGAAAATTTGAAGCCATGTGGCGAGGTCCTTATATTGTTAGACGAGTTTTGGAAAAAGGATCTTATGAGTTGGTAGATTATGATGGTGTCCCTTTGAGTGAACCCAGAAATGGGTTGTACTTGAAGAAGTACTATGCATAAGATCACCTGTGTATGAGTACTTGTATTTTATTGTATCATACTTCTTCTGTGTTACTGTATTTTGTTTTCGTTATCTGGTCTCTGCCCTTATGTGACATTGTGTTTGATTTCCAGATGTTGGAGTCTTTGCTACCCCACATTGGCTTCGCTAATGGTGCTAGCCGTAGTACTCAGAACCTTGCTTCTGCTGCATGGGCAATTTATGCCCCTACAAACGAACTTGTCACTCTACGAGGTGTGTGCCTCGGCCGTGCGACCTACAATATTGCATAGTATAGCACTGTTATCGAATTGTTGATTGATGCTATCTCGCTCGGTATCTGTCGCTTGGTTGTGCGACTTGATTCGCATCTCGTATTACTACAGTTAAGTAATGTCTATACTATCCAAAGTCCTACTTTGTTAAGGGTATATTTGCGAATTCACCTCTTGGAACGTTATTTTGATTATATTGAGTATCAACATATTCCTAGATGTCTAAATACATTGACTGATGCATTAGCTAACTATGTGTTAGACAAACATTTGGGTCATTTATAAATCAATCACATCAACTTTCACACAACACAAGATAAGCCGGTAGAAGCCGTATGTATATATAACGATCAAAAAGTTTTTTACAAAAAGTTTTGTCCGAGGACCAAAATTTCAAACTCTGAAGTTCATAGATTCTACAAAGTGACATCATGGATGATGTTCACGATAACACATGACTGCCCAGGCAGCCCTACGAAGCAGTCGGCCAATAGACTCTGACACCCCCACCGTATGACACTGATAACGTCGTGGAACCTCTCCAAGAGGCATGTCTGGAATGTCTGCAGTCAAACCCTATAAGTTTTGTTCCACTGCTTCATAATCTTTAGCATCCCATCGTGGCACTGGAGCTACCTATCCTCGTCACTGAATAGGAGAAGTACTCGGAGGTCGATAAGGCCCCACGTTTGTGTCATCAAAAAAGAATTTTTGTAATTAAACCTTGGACGAACATAAAAACATTTGCATATGATAAAATTCACAAAAACATTTAAAAAGTGAAAAATGTGTACTTCTTACCGAGATCTCCCCACTGAGCACCCTCAGGAAGGGCCAAGTCCGGATCCCCTCGGAATTCCAACCCGGCATAGGCATAATCATTGACCATCAACATCTGTGGTCGCAACCAGTCAAAGAATGAATCATTGTATTTGATGATTGGTCTAGCTACATGTCGGGCCATGAAGTTACACCACCTCAACATTCTTGGATCCTCTGGAGCTGGTAAACCCCACTCAACCTGCAACCTCAGCAAGGGGACCCTCTCAAGGAAGAAGGACACCAACAATGACTCATACCCAAATTGATTCAGGTTGCCTCTCCTGCATTTAGTCAACTGCCTCTTCACGCTATGAAGGACTGTGTCTGCCTAGTTAAAGACCTGAGGCTCAATACACTCGATGGCATACTGAAAGTAGCTCTGGAGAGCCATGTGAGGAGCAGCGCTCCTAGCCATATGAGCAATGGTGAACAAAATAGTGCAAAGGGTCAAATCCTGTACCCCCCAAATGGCCACTTTTCTGTTGCTCTTTTCTGCCTCTGGAACACAGTACAAACGACAGTATTCACTCATAGGTAGCCCACCACCTATGCTACCAGTCAAGATAGCGTGGTACCCATGCCATGACAGTCCTGTCAAGAAATAAACATCCTAAATATCCAAGGACAATGTGTGGACCCCTATGTGGAATACTTGTTGGTCCATGTCTCACATATGAACGAGGTACTCCAACAGTCTAACTTGGGCCCTCATACCCGGGATACGAAATAATTTCAGGAGACCGCAGTCTCGCAAAGCAGAAATTGTGCCCGGGTTATTCCCGGCAATAGCATCATCTTCTTCATTCTCTCTTTCACCCCATTCCAGAACCATGGTGACAGCCAAATGCCTGCATAAGACACATAAGAAGAAGGTCAACAACTCTCTTCAAGACTTGGTATCTTTTTTATTAAGCAAACATCAAAGAATTTTTTCACTTTGCGGTTCTCACAGGTGCCCTTTAGGCACAGTGCGAGGTTCTCGCAGGTGCCTTTGGGGCCACTTGCGAGAATCATGCATTCTCGCAGGTCCCATGTGGCTAGCCTGCGAGAATGGCTGAGCGCAATTTTGAGCCCTAAAACAAGCTCAAAAACTTGAATTTTACCAATGAAAATGAAAAATTGAACCATGAAAAGATAGAGGACAATGAGCTTACCTCACTGCCGGAGACGGTTCGTCGAATGGATGCTCGTACCTCCCGCAATCAAGCGCCGAAATTGAAGGGCAAAAGAGGGGTTTTGGGCTAAAATATTGGCAAAGTTACAATGACTATGGTAAAAAGAACTTTTACCCACTTATATTTACTTTTACCATTTTTGTTGGTTTTTTATAATGGTTTTATTAATTAAACCTAATGCCTAATACCCTTATGAGTGTGAATTTTGCATACATGACGACTTTGACGTCCATACGCAGGGATACAAATATTTTTCTCTTTTTCATCACATGTTTGAGTTGTTTTTTATGTTTTTTTACACAAAACCTCGAGCTTGGTCTTTGTCCGTTCTCACGCTGAAAAATACATGAGAACGTGATCGAGCACACTTTTATCACTTTTTCGGCTTCAACATGGTTACACGAAAAAGCAACCCCCTCGATTTCTCTTTAAGCTCTTTTCAGACTCTCTAAACATGAAAAGATTGTCGAGTGACCTTGCTATTTTCACGCTCATTACAATATTTGAAGAAAGCATCTGTTGGGCAATAATTTATCTCTTTTTCAATATCATCAGACTCTTTTATGAAAAAGGAACTGAGAGAGTTCTCTTTTAAGTGTTTTTCCAGAATCTATAATCATGAAAAACCTTCGATTTTTCTATCTTTGGACTTGCTAAACAAACATCGAAAGACCTGTAATGGGACTGAACCACTCCTTCCTAGGGTTCGTTAAACATACTCCGAAGGACTCATCCAAAGGATGAGCTTCTATCAACAAGCATATGTTATCCTCCTCAAGCTTGCGTAAAAATAAAGAGGTACTCACCAGAAATGGTGGGGGAAAATTTGGGAAAGGGATGTGTTTTCGTATTCATATTATTAGCAGTAAGTGTCGCTCTTGAACATGACACCCCCCTATTCATTATCTGAAGCCGGTTTGGGAAATCCATTTGTCTCTCATTCGATTTGCTACAAGGTCATACCCTGCGTCGTCTCTGAGTCAGTGCTGCCAAATCATTGGTCGTGTCACTCATATGTTCAAGAGAAGTTCATCCGAAATTGAGTTGGCCATCTGCAGTTGTCCATTCTCTCCGTGTCGGCCTTCCCTGTGTCTAGTTCAACTTACATTGTACTATGTTCCACCTTCAAAATCTATTACTCATTTCGTGTCATTGATGGGGGATACATCAAGGCCCTCTCGTGACGAGTTTTGTTCCATCGACTACAACTCATTATCCAGAAACAAGACTTAGAAATTCTTTGGTACCTTGGAACTTGCATGCCTCAATGGCAGGTTTCCTCACTTTCGACAGTGGGTTTTCATCATTGACCTCTGATCGGGATATTCCGTTGGATGTTTGACCTCAACTCATTTATTCACATTCGTTGGATTGTACTAGTGTACCTTGGGAGTCATTAACATTAATGGTGATTTCCCTCGCACTTGTTAATGGTTTCATCAATAACCGGTAATCAAGTGGTTTCTACCATGTTCGACTTCAACACATGTAATCACCTGGTTAGATTCGTACTTTCGAGTGACGGGATTGAAGACCCTGGGTCTCATCTCTTTGATCCAAGCTACGATGGAATATGTATAATTTACTGACACATAGATCCACTTTGTATGTCTCGTGGCTATGTCATCTTTATTTGAATTTTTTTGCATGGATCCATAGTGTATTCTCAGTGGCTATGAAATATTTTGATGGCATGGATCCACGGTGTATGATTAGTGGCCATGACCTATGTTTATGATGTCATCAATCTGTGATCTAAGTATGGGAATGCCTACCTCAGAACTAGTATGATATTCTACAGATTCTTGGTTGTTTGCAGGTTTCTGATTAGGTGCGCTCCTGGTTTCCGACACACACACACACACAATTTACAAAGTATTTAGGCTGTCAATGATTCTGACCTCATACTTTTGGGGGCATTCTGTTACCCATGATTTTGGTCATCTAGATGGTGTATTAACAATGGTGTACTCAGGCTCCCAACAAGAACTTTCTCCTGAGAAAAGTGGCATTTATCTCCTTCCAGAAAACATATTTTCAAAGAGAGTTCACAGGCTTCTTATAGCGTAGGGTGCGAGAATGACCCATTCTCGCAGGCCACCTTCAGCTAGGGTACAAACTTCTCGCACTGTGCTCTATATTTAGGGTGTGAACTTGTTTTCAAGCTTGGAAAAGGGAAGAAGTCTTGAGGGTTCTAGAAGGGAATCTTCTAGAAAATGGGTTGGCATTCGAATGTTTATCATTTTACTGGTTTACCCAGTGGAGTCGCCAATTTTGTTATCGTACTAATCGGTAGGTGCAGACACTAACATATCTCCCTAGATCCACCTGGATCTAGAACAAAACAAGATAGGACATGACTCTTTCCCTAAGTTATGACCATTGAATTAGCTAGTAAGGAGGAACAAGTAACATACCTTTGTATCGCTTCCTAGGGTCTCTGTTGCTCCCGCTTCGCTTCGGTTCTCTCGTGAGGTTGAGACCAAGACAACACAAACCAACCAAAGTGAAGATAACAAACTCTATTCAATCGTCAACTTATGTGTATGATCAAGGAATTACACAATAAAGTAAGAATGATTTTATGGGAAAAGGACATGTTGTTGTATCATATTAATCGAAAGTAGAAGATAAAACCTGAGCACCTTGATGTCGCAAGCTTCCTTTTGGTGACTCTTGCTTCCAACACACACACTTTCTCTGTCCTTGTATGAATAAGATCCAATTCCTCTTGATAGACCTACTAGAGTCTCCAAGCTTGTGTTCAAGCAGGGCTCTTCACACAATTCCTTCACCAATTCTTCAATTAATCTTGCTTAACCTTTTCCATGAGAATCCTATTAATATATAGGAGAGGATGAGATAGTTACATGGATGAGAATGATCCCACCAAATCAGGGAAACCAGTAAAATGATAAACATTCAAATGCCAACCCATTTTCTAGAAGATTCCCTTCTAGAACCCTCGAGACTTCTTCCTTTTTCCAAGCCTGAAAACAAGTTCGCACCCTAAGTATAGAGCATAGTGTGAGAAGTTCACACCCTAGCTGAAGGTGGCCTATGAGAATGGGTCATTCTCGCACCCTAGGCTATAAGCAACCTGCGAACTCTCTTTGAAAATATGTTTTCTGGAAGGAGATAAATGCCACTTTTCTCAAGAGAAAGTTCTTGTTGGGAGTCTGAGTACACCATTGTTAATACACCATCTAGATGACCAAAATCATGGGTAACACCAACCATCGTGGACCTATGTCTGCTTCACATACATGTATAATTAGTACTTAACATAATCCAAAAATAATTTTTTTTCTTATACAAAAATACAAAAGAATGAAATATTTAAAAAACTTTGACATACCTATGTCCCTGTAGGTGGTCCCTGGTGGTAATGGAATGTCAGGATCTCCTCTAAACTCAATCCCTACGTAAGGGTAGTCATCCAGAGCTATGAACTGTCGTCTCCACCAGAATAAGAAGTTGTCATTGTAGGGTGTTGGAACTCTACCTCACCCTCGCCGCCTCATCACCTCAGTCCACCATGCCATGGCTGGATCGCAAGGTCCATGTAAAATAATTTTGACTCTAGGTCCCAAGCCTAGAAGCTGATCAAAGAAAAAGATACACAAGATAGAAGCAAACTCGAAGTTCCTTTTACTACCCTATTTGCATTCTGTTAACTAGCTCTTCATGTTAGCTAGCAGTGAGGTGCACCAGTCGTGCAACATGGGTCTCAAGAACTCCACTGAGTAAAACATAAGAGGCCTCGATGCCTGGTGAAAATAGGTCGATACTGTGATCTGTGTCAAAACGAGGACAACAATCTTGAGTCTTAGATTGGTTATTGTTCGAATGGGGAGTTGTCACCCGACCTTCTCGGTCCTTCCAATGCAATGAGCATCTATGTATTCCTCTATTTTCTTACCGCTCCCAGCTTCCCAGGCTTTGAGGTTGACCACATCACCTCGATGTGACAACCCCGTCAATAAATAAATGTCCTCGACTTCAATCCTTAATGGTTTTCCATCAAGGTTGAAGCTCTCACTATCTGGATCCCAGTAATCCATGAGAAACTGTAGTAATCTCACTTGGGCCCTCATACCTTTGAGGGATAAAACATTATATAGCCCACATCTTTTCAAGTCCATTTGGGCCCCTAGATCTCTCTCTACTGCAACATCTACCTCCTCATGTTCTCTTTCCCTCCACTCTAGCACCATCCTACAAGAGACAAACCCTTTTTTAGTTAGCAACCACTAAAAATCAATGTTTACGGACATATACATGGGATGTAGTGTTCACAGTCGCATACAGGGATGATTATATGATGGATGTATTTTAAACAACCATGTATAATCATGCGTATACACAACCCGATGAATTGTAGCCCCCATACACCTAAAGTTTTAATTTTCACCCCAAATAAATTAAAAATTGGAACCTAATTACAAAATCTAATGCACTAAAAATAAAGAGGAGGGGAAGATGAGTTACCTGATCTAGATGGTCATTGATTTTGTTTCTCGCAGCTCCCACAATCAACAATTTAAGTTTGGAGGTAATTTGGTCCAAAATCCACTATTTGGGTAAAAAATACAAATGGTATAGTAAATTTGTTTTTTTTTACTATTTATATAAATTTTTTACCGACTTTGCATACTTTCGAACAATATTTTGGCCTAATGGACTAATACGACAGTGGATTGAGTTGGTTTTTGTAGTTTTTTCCAGGGATTCTTGCAGTTTTCAGCACCATGTCGCCTGTTCATAACTTTGGACAGGTGTTTTCATTACCCAACATATAGGATATGTTTCCATTACATCATGCAAATTTACATCATTCTATGACTATCACTTATATGCCTTAGGTACGAACCCATTTTATACCGACAAAAAACCTTCTATATGTATCTAGAAGTGTCGTTATCGAATGGTAGAGACTTACCAAACATGGTACCCTAGTTAGATCCTCTGCTTCATTCGGTGCCCATGCATAGATTTTTTCGAAGGACCGGGAGTCCCTTATAGATAACACATGAATTTATGTTGAACCTCATATATTACTCATAAACATGCTGATCTATACCTAGAGGACTCCCAAGAGAGTTTGATTTAAGCTCTTTTCCAATTTTTTTTCAAAAAGAGAAAAGATTTATAAGTGAACTTGTCTCTTTCACACTCATAAATTGGATTTGAAAGGACATATATTTGGTGCATTTTTATCCCTTTTTAAAACCAAGTAGAGTAATATTATGAAAACGAACATTTTTTGGCGTTAAGTTGTAATTTCATATCATGCCCTTGCTTGCAATATTGAATCTGTTTCCGGTTCTCGCTTTTGCGTTATAAGTGGTTTACCTCAACAGTTTTCATCCTCAACCAAGCAGAGCATTGTTTATATCCTTTTCATATTGACACCCTATACCTAGGAGGAAACATCCCCCCAAGTGTCCATCTCTCACACGCATCTCCTTGCATTGAGCATAGGTATGTTCCACTGCTGGAACTAATTTTTCTTACTTGCGACACTCATTTCCTCCTCTATATCATAACATTCATTTGACTATGAAAAAACAAAAAAAGACGGGCGGTAAGGGAATATTATCTTATATTAATAGCACTCGTGTCGCCTTTGAACATAGAACAAAATTTTTGAGTCCACGTGTCATCAAAAATTTTCGTTTAGCATGACATTAGGAAGCTGATATTGTTACATATAGTTTACTCCCCCGATTGGTTACTCTTCCAGTCCCTATGGAGAGTTTGATTGATGCCTCCTGCATCTCAAAATTTCATCATTGAGTCTATGCTGCCAGAGTCTTCCATATGTCTCATGCTCTTGTTCAAAGGATGTTTGTCAACCTGTGTCATCCATTCCTCAGAACTCTTGAATTTTCATGTCGGCCATACCCTCAATCTGTCTGAGAATCACATGAAGCTGTAGTCCTATTGCACACCCTCGACCTACTTTCCTCATTGGTAGGTACCCTTGAACCTAGGAGTCAACATTGTATCATTTGTCATTGACTGGGTGGTTTTCCTTATGTTCGACGACAAGACATATATTCACACATTGGGATTCGTGCAGTGTCTTGGATGCCATTATCCCTATTAGTGGTTTCCTTTCCTTTTCAATAGTTCTCCTCATTAGCTACTATTTAGAGGGTCTTTTTCGTGTATCGCTTACACCCGGCACATGAGAAATATGCATAGGGTCGTTGGTTCATGAAAATGTTCTTCCTCTGATTTCCTCCAAATGATCAAGCTCCTTATTTGTACCTCATGCTGAATTATGAGAGATGCCTTAATGATCTCCTTTCAGTCGATCTCCTTCCATCGAATTCAACTCTTCTATTCTAGAGACGAGACCTAGAGTCCTATGAGTACCTAGAGACTTGTAGTCATTAGTGGCACGTTCTCTCACCATTGTTAGTTGGGAATACATCAATGTCTCCTGATCGATGGATTCTTTAAGTGTTCGACCCCAAATCCTTTATTCACACTTGTAAGAATGTACTTGGTCCCTTGAAACCTACTTTCATCATCCGTAGGCTGTCTTGTGTTTGTTAATGGTATACCTCAATGACTAGTAATCAAACAAAGTCTCACTATGTTGGACCTCAACTCCTTTATTCACATGATGTAGACTTGCACCTTTGGCAAATTGTGTATAAGACTTGAAGACACCAGTTTATAGTCGCAACTTCCTTTATTTGTTGCTACTTTTCATTTGACCAGTACCTATGTGACTTCAACGATCATGGGAGATTAGATTGTACTCCATGGTATACAAATATCTTTAGATTTATTTTGAGATTGGTTTTAGTGGACCTTGTTCATGACTATGACAACCTTTGGCATGTAGCCACCTTTGTATTTCCTATTCATGGCCATGGACAACTGTTTGGTATATTTTCACATGGATCTGCAGTGTAATTCAAATTGGCAACCATGTGTGTAAATTCAATACAAATTGTAATGAGCAACTAGTTCTTCCAGCTGGGTCCCCATTAATCCACTTATGGGTTTCATAATGTATTTCAGCCATCACAGATAATCCTATGACCTCACACATTAGGGGGCATCTATTATAGAAATATTTTCCTCACCTTATGCAAACTTGCACATATGGCCTTTTTCCATTTCCCTATGCAGACTTGAAGTCCCTTTTTGCAAATCCCAGAGCTCAAAAGATTAGTTTTTCATATATACATGCCTTACCTATAGTACAACATGTGTATACGTAGGTTGCATCATTATAGCCCACGTACATAAGGATTTTTTCCCAAAATTAAAAAATGGTGTCGGGTTTCCATGTCATGTCACGAGATCCATGATCCTTGACCTTCCACATACTGGAAACATTCTGAATCAATCCTTCAGTTCCACTTGAAGTCTACAAATAGGCCAAATCCGAGCTGTGGAAAAGGGGAGAAGAATTCAACTTAGAGAGCAAAGTTACTCTAGAGAAATTATTCACTTCATATTGAGTCTGCATCCCTTTGTCCTTTAATTTTGAACAGATTGTTCAGCCCCCAAGCTCTTCCCTACCTGATTGAGAACCTCATTGTCTCTCTTATATGAGATTTCCTTTGGTGGAGGATTGAAGAGGTGGAGGCCCAACTGGAAGGAACTTAGTTTCTCGGTTCCAAACCATGCCGACACAAAAGTTTGTAATTCATTCACTTCTGCTGATTACATTTTAATAGAAATACTCTTTTCTCGTCCAATTAATATCTTGCGAATATTTGAATTGTTATTCCATGGGCATATTTTTTTATGAGTATTGATGGATTATGCTATTGAATTTTCTAACATTGTATATTATCACCATATGATTGCGTTTCTTGGTTGTTGAGGACTAGTTACAGGTGTATTTCTTTGAGTCAAGTGCTCAACGGTGGAATTCATCGAACGTTTGGACGAGGTAGGCCTTTTATCTTGTCTTGCTATCATATTTGTTTATATAGCATACCTGAGATTATAGTTGATATCTACAGTCATTTCCGTCTGTTATGGTTTACCCCTAGCCATAGAAAGATTTTCCTCGTAACATTGACTAATTCCTTTGGTAAATCAAAATTTCTCACCAACTTACCCAAACCTTGATCATCAACCATCGGTCACTAACTGTTCCTCTTAGAAAATCAATTTTTTCCCATGAATCACACTGAACCTCGATCATCGACAATCGATCATCAACGAATTCTCTTGACAACCAACTTTCTTATAAAATTCGTCGAGCCTCGACCATCAACCATATATTGGATGAGATGGAAACTATGATGATGTGGCATGCCACATGGATGATGATCTGGAATGACATGTGAATGCTGACATGGAAACTTGGTTGATGTGGCATGAAACATGGATGTTGATGTGGCATGACACATGGATTTTGAAATGGAAAGAAATGTCATCTTCCTCCTTCATTTATCGATGATCGACCATTTCTCTTAGATGAACTAAACACTTTTCTAAATCTACCAACCCCTGATCATCAACCATCAGTGATTTATGATCATATATTTCCTTTGGATGCACCAAAATTTCTGTGAAACTCGCCAATATGTTCATTGACCATCGATGCTTTCTGTTGGAAAAATAAAACTCTTAAAAAATATTACAAATCTTACCATTGACCATTGACAAATTCTTTTGGAAATAACAAAATACTTTTTCAAAGCTTGCCAACCTGACCGTCGACCATAGACAATTTCTCTTCGAAAACTCCAACAGTAAAAATTTTTCAACCAAATCCCAGATGAACTTGGCTTATCGATCTCCCATGCAAAACAATCTTGACCAATGATTATTAAGATTCACCAAAATCTATTGATGAATCTCAACCATGGATCTAATCCATTTTCTCAAACCTACAAAAATGAATCTCGATCATCGATTCTCTAACTTCACCAATATATGAAGATTAATCCTGGCCATTGATCTGCTTCCTTTTGCAAGACGCCAAAAACAAATCCTGGTCGTCAATTCTTTTATTTTTGCAAAACTATGAAAAACTTTTTTGTTTTAATTCAAGTCACAATGAATCTAGGTCGTTGATCTCAAAATCGACCATGATCTTGGTCGTCGATTCAACAAACTCTCCCAGCTCCTTCTACCACCATTAAAACATGAATTTTTGACCTTCCAAGTTGAATTTAAATATCTAACCATAGGTTGATGTCCCAGATAATCTCTTTGATTTCTTTGAGGCATATAAAGCTTGAATTTTCTCACGAATTTGGGGATTTCTCTATGATTTTCAATTGTTTTCCCCAAATTTGTTGTATATCAAAATATGTAACAATGTTTTTTTTCAAATTCGCACTGGTCCTTGGTCCATACAAGCCCTTTGTTTGAAACTGAACATTTGATACCATAATGTAATGTACTCTAGTCCTACTAAGGAACATTACAAGTGAAAAATACGATTAAAATAAGTTTTTCTACTTAATAAATACCTCTAGCTTACCAACTACAGATCACACACACATTTAACCATTTGACTGATACCATAGTTCTAAATGCATCTAACAACATATATTAAAAATGTGAATGCATCCAATATGCACACAACAAACACACAACATTCATACAAATCATTTTCATAGTGGAATAAACATAATAACCTAACATATGACTTATTTGTTGATAATTAACCAATTGGTTACATATGAAGGATGAACCTCCCAACCATATGCGCTATTGTTCCAAATATCAATATAAGGTCACCTCGAGCTTAGGATATGAGTCCACAGGGATATCTGACCCTCATGGCTAAACACTGTCCACAAATAGTATCCCCAAAATGTAGGTTCCACTCCCACAATAGTTCCATTTTCTCCAAATCTCTCCCCCACAACTTGCACAACAAAAATAAGACCCAAAGAGTACACAACATTCATAATAAGCAATCCATGCATATTAAGATAATCAAAGAGCTCATTCATCATAAACACAAGTAAATGGTGAGTCATATCCACTCAATGGGAGACATCAAGATCGTAGTAAATAACTCAATTAATCATTTACTAAGACACCCCTAACATCCATGCCCAAAAAATAATAGAGACAATCAAGAAAACCAATCAAAGAACTTTAAATAATGTGAGAGCACCAATTGCATCAAAATCTTAAGTCATAAGGTTAATAATATGTGATCAATGAAGCTTAAAACAATTTGGAGGGTCAACAACTATTTGTCTTGGGGAATGATTATTGTTTCTCTGAAAAAATATCTAGGACTCAAGAGTGCTACAACAACCATTTTAAGTTGTAATGTTCTATTTGTTTTTTTGGTTTCTTTTGAAAGATTTTTTGTTTTTTAAAGATGATTTTCATTCTCATTCCTTATAGAAATATACCAAAGTATCTTAATTACAAGATATTATTGAATCCATTATTAAGGAAATTGAAAAGCTAAAGGAAAAGGAAATAAAAAAAAAAATGATGATAGAGATGTGTGAAAACAATGACTAAATATCTAAAGTATGAAACCTTAATTAAGAAAAACTAAGAGTTTAAAGTAAGAAAAAAATTGTGTCAAACGAAAGAGAAAGTAAAAACCATATATGAATAAATTGTAATAAGAATTGAACAATTCATATGAAAGTTGAATAAGTTATGTCAAAAATCCAAGAACAAAAGAGGTTGACATATGCTATCACTTCATATATTTAGAAGGGAAAATTGAGAAAATATAAAAGAATGTCTTATGAAAATGTTCAAAAGAATTGATTTTAAGTTGAAGAAATAAAATCAAAAAGTTAAAAAAA
>ML789991.1:148762-165856 GCA_009831015.1 Picea engelmannii | reverse complement strand
ACCTTAAATATAAGTTTGAGCATTTTACAATGTATAATCTAAATGTTTTATGAAATTGAGTTTTTTTAAGATCATTCAAAATAATGTGAAGGGATATTGGTTATTATACCTGCCACTTGAGGTGGTATATAGTATTGGATATGTTATTGATCGTCTATGGTTTGACTAAAATAGTTTTGAGCATTTTTAAAGGTATAACAATACAATTTGATTTTTTTAATTATTTTAAAACATTCTTCTAAATTGTGATTAGTTGTTCAAATGCATCTCTTATTTCTGCGGCTGTGAAAGGATCTTCAACAGCTGCGGAAGGATCTTCAACGTCCTTTAATGAGATGAGGCTCAACGTCCTTTAATGAGATGACGCTTGCCTGCCATATTCAACAATTGAATTTGTTATTCATCTCAACACATGTGGTGGATTCAATACAACTATTGTTTTATTTTATTATACCTACATAGCAGCAGGTATACGCTGCCATGCAGCCTTGTTATACTATTGTAACAGGGAAGGGCACTTGCATTTCACAATCTTTAAGCACCAAACACCCGTTTTATTTAGTAGCTATTTGTTGTACTTACAAATACAAAAGAGTGTTTGTTTTGTGTAGAATTAAATGCCACTCATGGCATATCTTCATGCCGTGTTGCCTTGTTGTTGTAGTCTAGGGGAAAGTATGAGAAGGTTGCCACAAGATCCTTACTCAAAGCCTTATATATAATAACACATAGAAATCTAGAAGACCATACATAAGTGGGGGAGAAACATCAAAAGATTTTATTATATATTTGTCCAAAACAACCTTTATCTTTCCATTACATGATAGTATATATGTGTGTGATATGCATTCTTTAACTGGTGAGTTGTTGACTGATTGTTTGGACTTCCTAACCAACTACTGCAGTCCATTTGACTAGCCGACTAGCCCCTACAACATATCCCCCTCCTCAATTCCTTGTTCGTCACGAGCAAGTGGGGAGTGTGACCAAATACAAAAAAAAAATTACTATGTCCTCTTTGGGGTTATTACAAAATTATAATGAGAAAGAGAAAAGAAGAAGAAAATAGAGGATGTTGATGTCAGATCACACTAGATGCAATGCATGATCCTTTGTTGAGCACCTTTGTTGAGCATGTGGTTCCTTGGACTCTTTGAAGATACTTGAATTGTCGACCTTGAAGTGGACTCATTATACTATCTTGCAGGTGTTGTTGTCTTTTTTTTTTCCTTTGACTTTATTCCATTTTTCGACTTAAGTCGCCCATATGGGTTTTCAACCTAGTTGAGTCTCACTGGCGCCTTTACAAAGGTTTTCACCAGCACGACTTGAGGTTGCTGTGTATGATATATTTTCAAGCGGGACACATTGACTAATTTTTTGAAAGGGTTCCCTTTATGTCCTCGACCACATATAGTCCCAACCATGTGGTTTCTAATTTCCTTGGTTTGTATTTTAGCTAACTCTCATTATAATAATATCAAGTCTCCATTGTTGATGTCCTTTCTCAGATGTCGATCATGCCATACTTTTTGTTGGCTCTTTTGGATTCCATGAGTTAGTTGATAGAATCGTTGTCGTGTGTTAAGTTTATGGTCAAATTCCATGGTAGAGACTATACGAGGCTTAGAACTGTAGTGGGATTATAACTTCTTGACCATAAACTAATTTGAATGGTGTTTGAAAAATTGATCTTTTATATGTTGTTTTGTAAGCCCATAGTATTGTTGGAACTTTATCATCCCGCTCATCCCTGTCTAGTCCACATATTTTAGTTATCTCCTTGTGTAGTGTTTTGTTAAATGGTTCGACTGATTCGTTGGCTTGTGGATGATATGCAATCGTTTTTCTATGGTCGATTAGAAACTTTTTGAGTAGTACTTCAATTGTACTATTGACAAAGTGTGTTCCTTGATCGCTGATTATTGTCAAAGGACAACCAAATATGGTAATTATGTTTTCATAAATAATTTTTGCAGTTGTTTCTTTTGTGCAATTCTCAATTGGTTCAGTTGTACTTTGCTCTTGAACTTTTGGCTCTTGTTGGGAAGGGCCCGATAAAATCAATAGCCCAAATTTCAAATGGTAAGCTTGGGTTTAGTGAATGCAGTGGCATTTCATTTTTTCATAATGGTCGTTCCATCCTCCGACACTTGTCACATTTCTTTATTTGTTCTCGATAGTCTTTATGTAGTGTTCTCGATTTTTCTTTCACAATTATTTGAGTGTTAAAGTTAAAATAAAATAATATAATATTTTGTACAATTCAAAGTTGATGGCATTTGTATTTTTTTTTTCACAATTTTTTTAAGGGTTAAACTTAAATATAACTTTTATTTTTATATTACAATTTTTGAGTGTTAACCTTAAATATAAGTTTGAGTGTTTTACAATGTATAATTTAAATGTTTTATGAAATTGAGTTTTTTTAAGATCATTCAAAATAATGTGAAGGGATATTGGTTATTATACCCGCCGCTTGCGGTGGCATATAGTATTGGATATGCTATTGATCGTCTATTAGCCGGGGTTTGACTAAAATAGTTTTGAGCATTTTTAAAGGTATAACATTACAATTTGATTTTTTTAATTATTTTAAAACATTCTTCTAAATTGTGATTAGTTGTTCAAATGCATCTCTTATTGTCGCGGTTGTGGAAGGATATTCAACGACTGCAGAAGGATCTTCAACGTCCTTTAATGAGATGAGGCTCAACATCCTTTAATGAGATGAGGCTTGCCTGCCATATTCAACAAATGAATTTGTTATTCATCTTGACATATGCGCTGGGTTCAATACAACTATTGTTTTATTTTATTATACCTCGGCAAGTATACGCTGCCATGCAACCTTGTTATACTATCGTAACAGTGAAGGGCACTTGCATTTCGCAATCTTTAAGCACCAAACACCCGTTTTATTTAGTAGCTATTTGTTGTACTTACAAATACAGAAGAGTGTTTGTTTTGTGTAGAATTAAATGCCATTCATGGCATATCTTCATGCCATGTTGCCTTGTTGTTGTAGTCTAGGGGAAAGTATGACAAGGTTGCCACAAGATCCTTACTCAAAGCCTTATATATAAGAACACATAGAAATCTAGAAGAACATACATAAGTGGGGGAGAAACATCAAAAGATTTTATTATATATTTGTCCAAAACAACCTTTATCTTTCCATTACATGATAGTATATATGTGTGTGATATGCATTCTTTAACTGGTGAGTTGTTGACTGACTGTTTGGACTTCCTAACCAACTACTGCAGTCCATTTGACTAGCCGACTAGCCCCTACAAGTGGGGAGTGTGACCAAATACAAAATTTGTTTTACTATGTCCTCTTTGGGGTTATTACAAAATTATAATGAGAAAGAGAAAAGAAGAAGAAAATAGAGGATGTTGATGTCAGATCACACTAGATGCAATGTATGATCCTTTGTTGAGCATGCGGTTCCTTGGACTCTTTGAAGATACTTGAATTGTCGACCTTGAAGTGGACTCATTATACTATCTTGCACGTGTTGTTTTCTTTTTTTTTCCTTTGACTTTATTCCATTTTTCGACTTAAGTCGCCCATATGGGTTTTCAACCTAGTTGAGTCTCACTGGCGCCTTTACAAAGGTTTTCACCAGCACGACTTGAGGTTGCTATGTATGATATATTTTCAAGCGGGACACATTGACTAATTTTTTGAAAGGGTTCCCTTTATGTCCTCGACCACATATAGTCCCAACCATGTGGTTTCTAATTTCCTTGGTTTGTATTTTAGCTAACTCTCGCTATAATAATATCAAGTCTCCATTGTTGATGTCCTTTCTGAGATGTCGATCATGCCATACTTTTTGTTGGCTCTTTTGGATTCCATGAGTTAGTTGATAGAATCATTGTCGTGTGTTAAGTTTATGGTCAAATTCGATGGTAGAGATTATACGAGGCTCAAAATTGTAGTGGGATTATAACTTTTTGACCATAAACTAATTTGATTGGTGTTTGACAAATTGATCTTTTATATGTTGTTTTGTAAGCCCATAGTATTGTTGGAACTTTATCATCCCGCTCATCCCTGTCTAGTCCACATATTTTAGTTATCTCCTTGTGTAGTGTTTTGTTAAATGGTTCGACTGCTTCGTTGGCTTGTGGATGATATGCAATTGTTTTTCTATGGTCGATTCAAAACTTTTTGAGTAGTACTTCAATTGTACTATTGACAAAGTGTGTTCCTTGATCGTTGATTATTGTCAAAGGACAACCAAATATGGTAATTATGTTTTCATAAATAATTTTTGCAGTTGTTTCTTTTGTGCAATTCTCAATTGGTTCAGTTGTACTTTGCTCCTGAMCTTTTGKCTCTTGTTGGGAAGGGCYCGATAAAATMAATAGCCCAAATTTCAAATGGTAAGCTTGGGTTTAGTGAATGCAGTGGCATTTYATTTTTTCATAATGGTCGTTCCATCCTCCGACACTTGTCACATTTCTTTATTTGTTCTCGATAGTCTTTATGTAGTGTTGTCCACCAAAGACCGGCTTGAATAATTTTTCTAGATGTCGTGCAAGCTTGAAAGTTCCCTCCTAGGCCTGTGTGTGCCTGAGCAATGATGTATTCTCGTTCGTGCACTAGTGCACTTATTCATAGGATATTACCGAGTCCTAATTTGTAGAAGTAACTCTTTATAAGAGTGAATATTGCAACTTTCATTACTAGGATCTTTTTCTTATTGGTTGGGAGGTCCTCATGTGTTTTCCCATCTTCTAACAAATTCACAATTTCCTCTAGTTCTTTAGGGGTTTCTTCCAAAATGCGTCTCGTAGATCATTGTCTATCCCAATTGAATGTTCTCTTGTATCTAGTTAGGACAGGTGATCCGGGCCAACAGTTTGTTTCCATGGTCAAGCTATTATTTTGAAGTCGAATTCTTGAAAAAGTAATAGCCAACAACAAATCTTACTATGAAGGACTCGTTTGTTGACTAAATATTTCAAAGCTTGATTATTAGTGAAAAATACATAGGGATTCGCTAAGAGATAGTGTCTGAATTTTTGTAGGGCAAAGATCATTTCTAAGGCTTCATGCTTTGTCGTCAAGTAATTCCTTTCTGCTTTATTTAGTTTCTCACTATCATATGCGTTTGGATGATCGACCATCTCATCGTACAGTTGGGATAAGACGACGTCGATAGCAACATTAGATGCATTGACATGTACTCGAAATTTTCTTGAATAGTAAGGAAATATTAAGATTGACGCTTCTACCAACTTTCTTTTTAATAGCTCAAAAGAGTTGTTAGATTCTTGAAATGCTTCTTCTTTCCTTAGTATCTTGTCAATTGGAAAAGTAATATCAGAATATTGTAGAATAAACTTTCGATAATATCTGGTGTGTCGAAGGAATATTTTTATTTTTTTCTGATTGATTGGTGGTTTCAAGTCGAGAATGAATTTGATCTTGCCCATATCAAATTTGATGCCATCTTTACATACAATGTGTCCCAGTAGTATACTTATTGGTGTGGCAAAGATTCATTTTTTATATTCAAAGATAAGTGGATTTACCTGCATCTCTCTAGAATCATTCGTAGCCACTGTATGTGACCTTTTAAGAGGTTATAGATAATCCAATCGTCGAAGAATACAACCATTGTTTTATATATGTATTCTTGAAATGATTTCGCCACTATCCTTGAGAAGACTGCTATGACGTTTTTAGGCCAAAGGGCATGACTATGTATGTAAATGATCTGAACTCAGATACAAATGTATTTTTTTCTTGATCTTCTTTTTCTTTTGCTACTTGATTGTATCCGAAGAATCCATCAGTAAAGGAATAAAATATGTGCCCTATGATCTCATCAACAAATGGTGTTGGAAATGGATTCATTATTGTCATCTAATTTAATTCTCGAAAGTCAACACAGATTCTTAGCTTCTTGTGGTCATGCTTCTTGGGTTGCACGACCATGGGACTTTCCCATTCTGACTTATAAATTGGATATATGATATTAGCAGCTAGCATTGCATCAATTTCCTTTTGGATAATAGGTTTGTATATATGTGCTAATTTATATGGTTGTTTTCTGACAGGCTTGGCTTTAGGTATTAGTTCAATTTTAATTTCTCCCATCTCTTTTACTAAACCTTTCATTTACTTAAGAAATAAGACCCAAAGAGTACACAACACTCATAATCAATAATCAAATAATCAATAATAAATAATCAATAATCAATAATCAATAATCAAATAGTTAGGTAAGAAATTATCTAACTATTCAATGAATATCACCTAAATGAAAGCATAATGGTATGAAGAAAGGAGAAAAGATCATCCTAACAATCAATAAAAATATCTCAACAAAGAAATAAGACCCAAAGAGTACACAACACTCATAATAAGCAACATGTGCATATTAAGATAATCAAAGAGCTCATTCATCATAAACACAATTAAAGGGTGACTCATATGCATTCAATGGGAGATATCAATATTATAGTAAATACCTCAATTAATCATTCACTAAGACACCCCTAACATCCATGCCCAAAAAGTAATAGAGACAATTAATAAAACTAATCAAAGAACTTTAAATAATGTGAGAGAGTAAATTGCATCAAAATCTTAAGTCCCCTGCATGCTTTGACCTACCTGCAGTCGCGACTGTTGCACGATTTGTGCTGGTACGACCAACATCCCGCGACTGAAGGATCAGGATGAGCCCAGAAGGGGGGGACAACTGCCCTTATACAAGAATGTAACAACCAATGATAGTTCCCGAACCAGAGCCAAGTGACACACCTTTGATTCGTCACCGCACATTAGAGAACAACTCATGACCAGAGAGCAAGGAATCAGAAAATCAATGGATGCGGAGCCAAGCACGTCTCATCCAAAGGCATCTCAAGTATGGGAACCAGGAAAATGCATTCCCCAATCGAAAAAACCTCAAAGATATATCATAAGCCTTGCGAGCGATATTTATTACGATGGATCAAATATTGGTGGAACCTTAGGGGAGACTACGAGGTTCAACTCAGCTCCAAAGGTTTTTTCATGATTATCCTCTATAACCTAGATGACAAGGACAAAATCTTTGATAATGGGCCATACTTCTATAACTCGACAGAGCTATTCCTTCAGTTCTGGACAGACCGCTTTATCTCAGAAAAGGAGGATTTCAAAATGGCCCCAGTTTGGATCATGCTCTATTCCTTACCGCATGAGTTCTGGCTGGAATAAATACTAATGGGTATAGGAAACATAGTGGGATGATATGTGAAATCGTCGAAAGCCAAAAAACAAAGAAAATACACCTCCTATGCCAGGATTTGTGTTTATATGGATATCTCAAAAGCCTTACCAGGCTCAGTAACCCTGGAATATCAGGATGAAGACTTGAACCAAACAATAGACTATGAGCACATCCCTTTCCGCTGCAGAAAATGTCATGAGCATGACCACCTGTTTCGAGACTTCCCCTTGAATGCATAGTTCCTCAAAGTTGGAGAGAGAAATAAAAAAGACGACTTCACCACAGTCACAGGCTGAAAATGAAACCCACCATGGAAGTAGAATCAAGACAACGCTCCGAAAATAACGACCAAAAAATCCTATGACATTCTTAATCAGCTGGTAGAAGAAGAAGAGGTCCAAGACCCACACAAAGCGAAAATCCAGGAGAAAGAAAAAGGTCAAGCCTCGCATCAATTTGAAAAAGGAAAAGAAGATGATCAAGGGGACAAGCCAGAGGCAAATGTGGATACCCTTATGCAGTTAGACGAGCAAGACTTGGTGGAAATAAATCTATAGAAACTGGAGGAGTCACTCAACCAGAAGGATTTGCAAGAAATCCCTGTGGAACAACTCAGAAAGGTTCATAAAGTGTTCATAGACTCCACAACAGGATCCACTTCACGACTAGGTATAGCCTTAGACCCATCCATAGACTCAAAGCGCACCCCACGGGAAAACAAAAGACAAGGATGCAAATCCGCTCACCAGCTCATCAAAGAGGTAGGGAACTTCATGCTCAACTCAGGCCAGGTTCAATGACTCTCGGAGGGATACCTCCATCCACCTCCCCAATCATCATGATGAATATCATAACCTGGAACATTAGAGGACTCAATAGAAGATCCAAGCAGAGGACTCTTAGAGACTACATACGCGTTGAAAATCCATATGTTCTCCTGTTGTAGGAGACCAAATGTGTTGGAACATAATCAGAGACCATATTTTGCCACTGTTGGAGAGGTTGTGACTCCCTCCACACAAAATCCAACGGTGCAGCATGGGGATTAGCGATCCTATGGAATCCCGCAACAGTTACAATAGATAGTCCCTTCTCCATTGTAGGTACGATCACGACACACTTAAAAGTCATAGGATATACCAAGGAAGGAAAAATCACAAATGATTATGGACCTCAAAGCCCACAGGACAAAGAGAACTTCTTGAAGATAATAAAATTCCTCAAATCACTGTTGAGCTCGCCCAATTGGTTGTTGGGAGGTGACTTCAATATGATCCTCAACGCTGGAGAAGAAAACTGGGGGCATTAAACGGCTTGAGAAAGATAGTGGTAAGTTTTGAACCCTCATAGACCAACTAAATATTATAGACATAGAGACCATAAATGGTATTTTCACCTAGTCCAGCTGCATATCTAGACATCAGCAGGTTGCTTGTCAGCTAGATCACTTTCTCATATCGAAAGCACTGCTAGTGGAAGATCCAACCATAGAGACCAACATTCTACCGAAAGCAAGCTTGGACCACTGGCTCATCTCGCTTTGGATGGACGCGGGATTGACGCCAAAACTCAAACCTTTTAGATTTGAGAAATTATGGCTTTCCCACCCTAAATTTCATCGTCTCTCAACCTCCTAGTGCATGTACAAATTTCAACAATGACTCAAAAACTTCAAGACACATCTAAAGCATTGGAATAAAACCACCTTTGGGAATATCCTTCAAAGAATGAAAGAGATTGAGAATAGATTGGAAACCCTGCAAAAGACCTTCATTTCAAGAATCAGAACTACAAAATTAATGAAGGAAGAAGAGGATCTTCAAGCGGAGTTAGAAGAATGGAAAAAGCAGAGGAAATTCTATGGCATCAGAAATCCAGGGTTCAATGGCTCAAAGAGGGTGAGAAGAACACCAAATTCTTTCACCAATCAATGGTGCACCGTAGATACATGAACATGATAACTCAGCTGGAGGATGCTCAGGGTAATCCCATCAAGGAGCACAACAAAATTGTTGAGGAATTAACCAACTACTACAAATACCTTCTAACAAAAACCATCAATGATAGAGCACCCACAATCGAAACAATTACCAAGCACATACCCTACCTGTTCACTCAGGAACAAAATGGAGCCTTAATGAGGCCCATCACTCAAGAGGAAGTTGACCACGTTGTCAAATAAATTCCCCTAGGGAAAGCACAAGGTCCAGATGGCTTCACTTTGAACTTATTTCATTACTTCTGGGACATGATCAGAGAAAATTTTTGGCAGGTGGTGGAGGAATCTAGAACCTCAAGATAACTCCTCCCATCCCTTAACGCCATCTTCCTCACTCTCATCCCAAAAGAGGAGAGGGTCACTCACCCCAAACAATACAGATCGATTTCCCTCTGTAATGTCATCTACAGAATCATCACCAATGTCATAGCCACGCATCTCAAACCAATCCTACCTTTTGTCATCTCCAAAGAGAAAGCGGGCTACGTGGAAGGAAGGAAAACCATGGACAGTTTCATCCTCGTACACGAGGTTATCCACTCGCTGAAGACGAAAAATATCCCAGGTATGATCACGAAACTTGACCTCTCTAAATATTTTGACATAATTAGTTGGAAATACATGCGCTCCCTACTAGAAGCTTTCGGTTTCGACAACCACTGGGTACATTGGATCATGAGGCTCACCTATTCAACTTTATTTTCTATCATGGTCAATGGAGTGCCCTCCCAACCCTTTTCCCCTACCAGAGGAATCCGTCAAGGAGACCCCCTCTCTCCTTTCCTCTTTGTTTTAATGACGGAATTACTGGGACGCTAGCTTAAAGACTCTATTTTGGAAGTCTCCCTTAAAGGCCTTCCCCTGCAAAACATTCAGCCAGCCCCCTCACATAGACAGTTTGTTGATGACACCCTCCTCTTGAACACTCTGACAACTCAAGAATCCACCAAACTCAATTCCATCCTCACTGACATTGTTGATGCTTCGGGAATGGTCCTAAACCTTGAAAAATCTAAGATCTACTTTTTCAATACATCGGTCGCCATCCAAAACCATATTTCCTGCCTCCTGGGAATACCCAAGAGCTCCCTTCCATCCAATTATCTAGGCATGCCCCTCACAAGCACGCTCATGCGCTCCATCTCCCGGGACAATATACTTCTCTCCATTTCCAATAGAATCAACAACTAGACCTTCAGATTTCTTAATATTGTGTCTAGGTTGGTGCTCCTCAAGTCTATCCTTCAAGCCTTGCAACCTACTTTTTCACTGCTTTAGCACCACCTTGGTCCGTCATCCAGGCCATCAGGAACATACAACGTAGCTTCTTATGGCATGGGCACCACCCTGATAAAATGTGGGCTCTACTCGGCTGGGATAAGTTATGTAAACCTAAAGCTTTGGGTGGACTAGGGCTTCAGGACCCAGGAAAATGTAATCAAGTTATGGGAGCGAAATGGTGGTGGTGATGGCTCAAGCACCCTATAGAACTCTGGGCACAAATATGGAAACAAAAATATGCACCGACCACCTGAGAAGAGAAACTAATCAAATTCAACGATCAAATACATGCATCTAATATATGGAACACGACCTATTTCAACAAATAGCTAGTACAAAATCATACTTTCTGGGAAATCGGGGATAGGGAAAACACACTTTTTTGGAAGGACTGATGGCAACAACAAGCACCTCTAGCCACTCTAGAAGAACTCACTCCCCTACGTCAATCACTGCAACCTAAGAACTTCATATGGGTTAAGTATCTTTGGAGAACACCTCATAGGAATCTGCCATGGCGCAATTAGAAAACAGAACAACATGAACTACACCTCCCAAGAGAAATGGACCTTCAAACCTGGCGAGACTGCACAAACCAATGAAAAATATCCATCAGGGAAGTCTCGAAAATTCTTAGATGGGGGCATTTCACAACTGGTAATTTTTCGGTCAAAGAAGCCTATTATTTGCAGGGGAAGTATCAAGATCAGGCCAAGGAGAGCATATGGGGTAAAATATGGAACTCACAAATCTGAGCTAAAGTGTCCATATTCCTCTAGCTCACATTCCAAAACCGCATCCTCACCTGGGACAATCTCAAAAAGTGAGGTTTTATAGGTCCCTCCATCTGCTCCCTCTGTCAACAACATGAGGAAATCATGGAACACCTTTTCAACCAATGCCACTACAATCAGATAATTTGGGATCTTGGGACTCCAATAATGCGTCGCTCAAACAGAAACAGGACCAACATCATTGGCACTATAGAAAATTGGGACTCTATCACTTTTTAGAACCCAATTCTCACTCACATCTGCCAGCTCCTACCGAGATTCACCCTCTGGAAAATCTGGAAGGAAATAAACAAAAGAATCTTCCAATCAAAGGAATCCCCCCCGGTGTCTACTTGGGATAGAATCATTAATCTAATCCGGGAAACAATCAAAAGTAGGCAATGGTCCCTTGAGGACTTAAAGTGCAGTATGGATGAACGACATATCCTCCAAAACTGGCATCTCAACCTGGATGACACACCCCTTTCCCCAATGACCAACTGGTCAACTAGCAACCCAACCACCTAGTCTCCCCACCAAGCAGATTCATCAAAATAAATTTTGATGGAGCTTCAAAAGGAAATCTAGGCCCAACTAGCTTTGGGGTGATCCTCAGGAACTCAAATGGAGAAATCCTCCACTTTGTAGTAGGCTATCTAGGTTTCAACAAAAATAACATTGATGAGCTCTAGATCCTCCTAAGGGGAATCAAGATAGCAACATACCACCAATTCAACAAGATCATTGCAGAGGGGGATTCCCAGATCATCGTCCAACTTATAACAAAAATTCTTTATGGAGAACACCCTCTGGAAGTCTCACCCAGTTGGAGACTCTCTAGACTCTTGGAGGACTTTGGCTCCCTCTTATGGCCTAGCCTCACCATCATCCCCTCACATGTGAAAAGGGACTAAAAAAAAGTAGTCGATTGCCTGGAAAATGAAGGAGTGGCTTCC
Source organism: Picea engelmannii (assembly GCA_009831015.1). NCBI lineage: Eukaryota > Viridiplantae > Streptophyta > Pinopsida > Pinales > Pinaceae > Picea > Picea engelmannii. The sequence continues at coordinate 153,604 of ML789991.1, read as the reverse complement.
GTGATAGAGTTGATCCACTAGAATGACCAAACTTCACCTTGATCTGAACTCTGAGACTGTTGCCAAGAACTAGACAGGATTGACTACCCAACCCCAGATGGGGTGCCACATAACACATAGTGGCCATGTAACACAAGCCCGAGCCCATCCATAAATATGGCAGGTTGGCTCCCATCCCCTCTCCATTAATTATGGGAGCTCGCCATTACCTCTTTTCAAGAGCCGAAGGGCATCTCCATCGCACGAGTAGATCGACGACAATGGAATTCAATGGATGGGGGGGTGGGAGAAGTCATGTCACTCCTCTATGCTCTTATCCAACAATGCACCAACTTACACCATTTCACCTTCGACCTGCACCAAGCAAGAAACTAAATGATCTGGTGCAAACACTGCAGAACATTTTGCATGCTAGTTATACACATCATTTCCTCGATGCCAAGGGAGAGAGGCAGGCTGCGTCGCGGCCCTGGCTGACATATTTTTGTCATGCGACATAGGGGGAGGCATCTGTTAGAGAGGGCACTCTCCATAGCCTGCACTCAACACACTCAGGCTGCACTCAGAAGAGGGAAGGATAGGTCTCCTCCAATGGCTTACGTGGAGGAAGTGATCCCGGAGGAACCCATACAGATCCCTCTGGAGTCCCTTCTCTTCATTGTGCTAGAGAATTGGCAACCCCCAAGAAATTTTTCAACGGAAGCCACTACACCATCCACTACACCAGCCAGTGAGGTTTGCCACTACACCAACACCATGGAGGAGGTAGAGGAGGTTCACATATGCATCATGGAGGAGGAATTCGCAAAGGAATTCCTCCACCTTGACTCGCAGGATGCCTTGCTTCTAGGAGACAATGAATTATCCAATGCTGCAGTGGAGGACGAGGACCCCGGGAAGGAGGAAGACACATAGGGATGGCGTACAAGGATGGAGCATAGGGATGGCGCACAAGATGGAGCACATGCTACTACAGGTGAGGCTATGGATGGTTTGGGTGGCATGACGGTGGAGGGTGGCGAGGTCCTTGCGCCACCTCCTATCTCGATTGTCCCGGAACCATGGCTTGCCCCCCCACCCTTCTTCCACCCAGAACAATTGGAGTTAGTGTTCGATCTGTGGAGCTAGATGGCAGATCAGATCCACCGTGACATACTCATGCACTAACACATCGATATGTTGTATGAGTCATTTTCCAATGCACCAACTGGGAAAAAATGTCCGACGTGTGCAAGGAATTTTGTCCTGTAGACTAGGAACGGGTCGCACAACATAGATCCCAGCGACACAACTTCTGATGCTAACGAGTAATTACATGGCTTGGAGATCTTTCTGGTTTTGGTGTACACTCTCTTTCTTAGATGTGAGTCTTAATTCTGGTCGTATGTTCAGTTCTAAGTCCAGTCTAGTTTTACTTCCAGTTTCATTGTTTGATGTTAAGACTACAGGCTGCCACCTGCCCTGGTTTCCTCTTGACAGGGAAAATGGTGGATCGCCTTTTTCAGACTTGGACATCACATGCTGCCAATAGTCCTAGTTTCCGCTAATTTAGCGGAACAGTTGGCAGCCTAGCAACAAGTGGTTTTTTGTATGTGATAAGTTATAATAGGAATTGCCCTTTTTTATTTACAAAAAAAAAATAAAAAATTGCAAGGTCAACAATTGTTTGTATTGGGGAATGACTATTGTTTCTCTACTTCTCTACAAAATATCTAGAGCTCAAGAATTCTACAACAACCATTTTAAGTATTAATGTTCCATTTGTTTTTTGATTTCTTTTGAAATATTTTTTTTTTCTTTTGAAAGATGAATTTCATTCTCATTCCCTATAGAAATATACCAAAGTATTTTAGTTACAAGATCTATTATTAAGAAAATTAAAAAGCTAAAAGAAAGAAAAAAAAAAAACAAAAAAAAACAAACGATGATATAGATGTGTCAAACCTTAATTAAGAAGAACTAGGAGTTTAAAGTAGGAAAATAATTGTGTCTAACTTAAAAGAAAGTAAAAACCATATATGAATAAATTGTAATAAGAATTAAAGAAACAATCTATATGAAAGTTGAATAAGTTATGTTACAAATCCAAGAACTGGAAAAAAGTTGGCATATGCTATCACTTCACATATTTACACTTCTCATTATCACTTCACATTAAAAGGAAAATAGAAATAAAATATAATCAGAATTAAAGAAAGAGTCCATATGAAAGTTGATTCTTGAATGAGTTATGTCACAAATCCAATAACGGGAAAAAAGTTGCATATATTATCACTTCACATATTTAGAAGGAAAATGGAGAAAATATAAAAGAATGTTGTAAGAAAATATTCAAAGGAATTGATTTGATTTCAAGTTGAAGAAGGAAAATGGAAAAAATATAAAAGAATGTCGTAAGAAAATATTCAAAGGAATTGATTTCAAGTTGAAGAAGTAAAGTTAAAAAGTTAAAAAAAAAAACTAAAAACACATTATAAAATAAAAGGGATATATCAATACTTATATCTTCAATAAAGTATGTGAAAATACATGAATACACAAGGGATCAAAATGAATAGTTATAAGAAAAAGGTTATTCACATACATGGAATCAAAGACATTGTATTATTGTGAAAGCATATTGTTAAATGTTTATAACCATATTTTTTTTTGTGAATGGAGTAATGATAAAAAAACATTAACAATTCAATTGCAGTTTATAAGGATTTTGAAAATGGGTATTATAAGGGTGATATATTATGATTCAAAGGATGAAGTTTATATAGTGTATATTCATCATGAATTAGGTTTATATGAAATATCACTATGAAACTAGTATATTTAAGACATTGATATGTATGCATGTTAGTGTCATTTTTGTCATTTTCTATTTTGTATTTAATGTAAATTCATTGCATAAAAGATAATAATAAAAATGCACAAGCTTGATAATATAGAGTAGAAAAAGTAAGTATGCAAAAACTCATTCTAGTTTGGAAGCATTTGAATGAAATCTCCAAAAAGATTTGAATCTCAATAAATAAATTTATGTAAGTCAATAATGTGTATTGATCGTGAATTAGACCTACATGAAGATGACTATGAAACTAATATATAAAAAACATTATCACAGTCACATGCACATATATATATCGATTAGTATCATTTTTGTTATCAAGAAGGGACAGGAAGCATATATTTTGTGTTTAATGTAAATTCATAGTACAAAAGACAAAAATAAATAAAAATAAAGTACAAAACTAACATTACATAGTAGATAAAGTAAGTATAAAGCGTATGAATGAGGTACTAAAAAAGGACTTAAATATCAAGAAATAATTATGTTATTTACTATGGGGTATAAAAAAATATAGAATATGTTATTGTATATAAAAATTGTGCAAATTTATGGAATACATAGAGCTTCCTAATTTTTAATTTTGAATCCCTTGTGTGTATATATTCAATTTTATAATTTCATACACAAACATATATATGCAAATAATGTTAAATAACATTTACAAATATATAACATTCTAATTTGTAAGTATTTGAATAAGGTTAAAAAAAACATGTTAATTATATCATTACCATGAGGTGTAAAACAAAATTAAGAATATCAAAAGGTATGATTTAGTGATTACATAAAGATCATTATAATTTTAAATTATATATATATATATATATATATATATATATTCAAAAATCTTTTTACAAATGATGTGAAATAACATATAGGATACCAATATGTTTTTAGTTCATAAAATTATTGAATAGATACAATAAATGTTAAACATGTTATTGACACTTATTATAAGTGTACCTAATTAAAAATGTATAAATGAATATGATAAGTTTAATGAATTATATATATATATATATATATATATATAAAGATTTTTTTGCAAATTGTGTGAAGTAATATTTAAAAATACAAAATAATGTTTTAAGTTCATACAAATAAAGTATTATATGTATGGTCCGTAGGGGTGTGGTCTAGTGGTGAGCGGATATGTTGTTAAGGTGTTTGTGTTGCTAAGAAGGTCACAAGTTCAAACCTATATTATATGTATGGTTCGCTTGGTGCTTGTGTGACTACTAAGAATATTCCACCCATATTTAATCCTATCCATAGAAAACTTATTAAGCACTAAACCCCTATTAAATTTGCCCATTATAAATAGGTGTACGCCTTTCGGCGTAATAAATATTGTGCACCAATATCATCTAAAGAAGAAAACAACACAATTTAAAAGATATAAGTAAAATAAATTAAGTAAACAAGATGTAAATAAAATACATCAAGTAAATACTAGTGTTGCAATTATCTTGAATTTCTTTTGATTTTTTTTCTTCATGTCAAGATCATTCAAGTTATTGATTTTTCAAAAAATTAGATCTAAGTTTATGCTTCTTCATATCATTATGATATTTTTTATTATTCTTATTTTTTTCATAACTATTAAATGGCTTTTATCTTTGAATAACCAACCACTTTAATAATATAACTTACATTTCATATCATAATTCACTTAGGAGTCTTGATCCTAATTACAAACAAAATGAAATATATATCACCTGCTAATTATTTATATATATAGTCATTACAACATATTTATTATAAGATTTATTCATGTCATTATTAAAATCAAGTGGGGAGGATAACAATCATTCCTCACAACCATCCAAGCTATACTCAATTGACATAACGAGTGAAATTGTAGTCTAGAAATTATATATATGAAAAAATTTATTTTATGATATCAAATCATCATCTATAATTCTAAATTAGATAATTGTTTAAATTTTGAGAAAAATGATTATATCTAATACAATTATATAGTGATATATAAAAATTAAGAA